>WEKY01001291.1:161319-186234 GCA_013390045.1 Picathartes gymnocephalus
TTTAAATACCCTAAAGTTGGGAAGTGCTTGTCCTAGAGCAACAGTTGGACTGTCTTCACCCTTCTAAAATAGCCCTGCCCAAAATCCAGACTCTGACCCCACCCTACAGTCTCATGTCTCTTTCTTTAGCAAAAGTGGAAATAGAAATAAAATCTCATTTTCTCTGAAATTTTCACTTGAAATATTTTCATCTTTTTTTTAGTTTTGCTTTCTTAATAATTCAAGTCTGCTAAAAAAATGGGTCTTTTGACCTCTTTACCCTCTCAACCAGCAGTTTTCGAAGCCTTGTCTGTCAGGGGTTAAGGAAAGGAGGCCTGAGAGAAACTGCCACTCATTAACTGTAACAGCCAGAATCCTTGAAATTGCTATTGAACTTGGAACCTTGTGTGCTATTGTTCTTCTCTCCTCTGCTGGAGTCTTGCATGATGGTGGTTTGGATGGAAACATTTTTGGGCAGGTCCTTGGAAAAACAATGGGAAAAAGCCCGTTTAAACCACCCCGTGAAAGCCAGCAATGGCAACAATGACCAGAACTCACAGATTTAATTTTGTGCATCTGGAATTGAAAGGAAGCTTTCTCCCAGATTGATGGCAAAAGTCCACCTGTCTGTCAGGGCTCAGGGACCAAACTCTTTTCAGGCATAAGGACTAACTAATGTTGCAGTACATCTTTCCAGGTGACAGGATTAAACATAAATTTTGGGAAACCACTTTGTTGTTTTCAGCCTACCAGCCAACTGCTGCTTACAATTGTGAAAACAACACTTATTACAAGGTGTGTTGAGACACCTCTCAAAGTGTCAAAATTATCTTGAGATGCTTCTCCACCATTTTTCTGGTGCCTGTAGTGAGCACAGTAGATGTGGAAAAAGGCTGCAGAACTCAGCCTGAGCACGGAAATCTTCTGCTGGGTGTCTACCTGTAATTGCTCTGAAGAGGGCACAGAGAAAGAGAAAATAAGTCAGAACCGTATTTTCCCTGGTTCTTGGCCACTGGCAAGCAATACTGAGTTTGTTTGTGTATTTTTTCACTACCTGCATGCAGTGGGGCAGCCTATGAAATGGCTTTGCCACATTATTTCAGCTTTGCTAAGGTAAACAGGTTGTGGTCCCTTGACAGAACTCTACTCTCTTTGTGGAGTATTTTTGAGCAAAGAGGACTTTTGGACTTGGCCCAGTATTTTTCTTCTGGGCAGTTATGATTTTCTGGCCTTTCCAAAAGAGAATACCAGACCCATGTATGCACTAGTGCCACACAATCCTTGTTTTAATTAGGATGACCACCAGATTCATGTGAATCCAGGCAGAAATGTGGGACAATATCCACAAACTGCCCTCTGGCTTACATAGGCTTGCTTTCCATTAGCACAGAGTCGTGTCTCGAGAACCAAGCAGGCTGTACCTGTTGGAAACACTTCTTTTTGGGCAACCTCAAAATGCTCCTTGAAGGCTGCTGTCCTCTAGAGGAGCTATCCCCAGCCCTGCCTGGCTGCTGCACTGTGCCATGCCCTGTTCCCTATGGAGCAGCACTCCAGTCTCCAGCAGAAATGTATTCCCAGGCATGGGATAAATAGAAATTACTTCCCTCCCTCTTATATCAGCCACTGCAAGAGGCACAGCTCAGCTACAGAGAATTCTGGAGTCTCAGCTGACCCTGGATGACCCTTGTCATAAAATAATAACAATAAAAACAATACAGGAATATTAATCCTGTAAAGCACTGACCTCTTCTGACTGTAAACTGGATCTCTTTTAACCTTTTAAAGATTCATTTAGCACTGTCTTTATGGCTGGTTTGTATGTCATCATGGCATGGCCGGGTCTTCAGCTGAAATAATTCCCAGAGCCTCCACTAAAACTGTCATTTCACTTTTGATTTACAGTCTCCCGAGTGAGACAGTCCCTGTGCTATTTCTATTCAGATAAGGAACTCGAGAAAGTTGTTATCAGAGCATATAATGCTCTAATTATTCTGACATCTGAGACAGATTAGAAAGCAGATCTTTGGAAGCCTCTAGAATTGGACTGATGCTCTTTGAATTGTAAATATCTTCTGACTTGCAACTGTGATTGCACTTGCAAATTTATCAGGCCCTTAATGTTATTTCAGCATGCCTGAATAGCTGATTTTATTTGCTTGCTTTGTGATTAAAACTAATGGGAGCAGACCACAGCTTCATGCTGTGTTTCCATATAGTAGAATAATTACAGAACAGGCTTTGAAAATACATCTGCAATGCAGGTATTTCTCAGTCAGGTTTTTACTAGGGGATATGGCCACTTTTTTTGCATGTATACTGACTTTCCATGTGTTCAGAGCATTCAGGGAGTTTGATTATCCCTTAAAGCATGGCAAGAACACCTGTCAAAATACCACTTTTGTTCTTGGAGATTAAGAAGTGATTTATTTCTTTCCATTTGCTAACTTATTCTTAGCTTGATATCCCTGTCTTGTATTTGATATGAACATGTCTGTAGCTGACAAATTCAATTTCATGATAAACCTGACAAAAGCATTTCTGACAGAATACAGCTCTGGCTTGATTGTGTGTCTAGACATGAGAGGAGCAGTAAGAGGGGGCAAGGCAGCAAACGAGAAGGAACCAAAGACCTGAGCTGCAGCCAGAGATGTGCTTAGAGCTCAACCTAGAGACAGTAACACAGAAAGGGACAGAGAATATGGCTGAGCAGCTGCTGGCACTAAGGCCAGGTGCTGTCCCCACATGTTATTTGATTCCTGCTCTGCTCAGAGAAACTAGATTTGGTTAATAAAGAGGATTTGAGTTCATAAAGAGGTTTTGATCATTAACTTTGGAAAATAACTAAAGTGAGTTTCTTCTCTTAGTGTAAACAGCCAGTGAGACCCCCAAAAACCACTGAACTTCTGTAATACAGCACTGCAAGGACCACTCATGGCTCCAGCAGCACAGAGCAAGAGTGTGATTTCCACAGCATGGGACGACTTCACCCCTGCTCTCCTGGACCCCTCGTGGAAGAGCAGAATGGCCAAGGGGAGGCTGAGGAAAACCAGGCACTTCCCTGTGTGTGCAGCCCCTGCCTGGAGCAGCAGAGAGCACCAGATGGGATGGGGAGGTGAGCCAAGGAGCTGCTGAGGGGTTACACAGCCCCTCGAGCAGGACGTGCCTGGCCAGGATCACCCAGGACATGTGTCCCACCACCAAACCAGTGGGGATATAAATCCTTGCACGGACTGGACAGTGAGCTGTCTGAACACACGGAAAAGGAGCATCAGCTCTGGGGTTGTTGATAATGGCTAGAAATGCTCATTTTAGAAAATGAAGTAAGTGTAATGTTACTAGAAAGTGGAAATCTTCCAAGCCTGATCCTTCCTCATGCTCCTGCTGCTCTTCGGCTTGAGATCAGACTTTAGGGGCAAGCTTTACCCTGCAGCAAATGTTTACTGTGGTGTCGTGGTCCCTCCTGGGAGAGGAGGGTTGGTTATGGAAATGATGATGGAGTATGAAGTGCCATGGTGCCTTCTGAGCAGCACAGCTACGAAAACAACCCCCAAACCAGTAAATAGGAAAAAGTCCCTCTCTATCCAGATGGGGAAGCAGGAGACATAACCCCACTGTACGTAACACCAGAGACTTTCCAAATCCTATTCCAAAGCTTTTAATCCCTTCAGTCCTTAACGGTTCAAAATTACATCATCATTTCCTCCATTTCAGACAGAGCTTTGCCCCTTCTGCTTCCTAGCTGCAGTGCAGCTTAATAGGACTCATACTTCTTCATCTTAAATGGAAAAATGTATGTCAAGGCAAAACAAAGCACAGTTTCTAGATCTCCACAGGGGGTGAGGGGGGTGTCTCATAAATCTGTGTGTGATTAAAGGCAGCTGCAGATTGACATGGACAGTTTGAGCTTGTCAGTCCCTGGTGTGATGGATGGCTGTTGGAGCAAGCCAGCAGTGGCAAGCTCGAGACAGTGAATTTCCTGCACTTCCTAATCTCATTGCAGAGGAGTGGGAAATAGATGCCTAATCAGCCCTCTTTTGGTAAGGGCCCAAACCCAAACCCCAGCACAAGCACTCCAAGTTTTCAGCCTGGCCATTTATTCTCAACACTTTCAATCTCTTGTTTCAATAGCAGCGAATGTGGAGAAGTACAATGAATTCCTTTCTGGTAACCTGAGAATATCGACTAATGGAAAAAACAAAAAGTGCTCTGCAACTATATTAAATTTTCAGGGATTTTTCCCTCCTGCCCCCAACTGGCTGATGTTCACATTTTCCCAGCGTCCCTGAGATTGCAGCAAACAGCTTGCAGGGAAAAGAAAAACCATACAGCTTGAACCACATCCTCAGCTGGCGCAAACTGATGCAGCTCTCCTTTCTACACCAGTTGAGAAGCCAGGGTAATGCTGCTTTTATTTCAGCTTCACAACAGAGTTACCATCATAAAAGTAAGATACTGAGATGAGTTTTGCTCCAAGTGACATCATAAATTAGTGGGGAGCAGGAAATGTCTTGGCGGAGCTGAATGGGGTGCTGTGTACAGAGCCCATTTGGCATCGGCAGCTAAACCCAGGATCCATGGGGATGCATCCAAGGACACAGTCTTGCATTTTGTCTCCTGCTTTTATGAACATCAGACTGGTCTTGGTGTGTTTAGAAATGGAGGTAGGAAAAATAATGATGAAAACATGCATCCAATATTATGGTTGCAATTCTGGTTATCTAGCATGTTTCACTATAAAACCTGAGTGATTTAAGAGTCATTTCACTCTCTGTGAAGTCCTATCCATGCTGGCATTTCTAGGCAAGCAGTTCCCCACTGATGTTAGAGACAAGAAACAGGTATATCAGGAAAGGAAAAAGATGTAGCTGATGGAAATGGTCACGTTAGATCTCCAGGATCAGCCTGGCTCTAGTGTCCAGATACTCAACTTTTGGCTTAGACATGAGCAGTTCAGATGTCTTCAGTCCCCTGTAGACATTTGAGCAGCTGAAAATTACGATAAAATGCAAGTTGTCCCTGGCAGTGCATATCATGGCTGAAAGCTGTCTCAGGACATCATCTTTCACCCCTCGTGGAGAAATCTTCCATCTGGGCAGATTTGGCCAACTCCTGGCAACTTCAGGCCTTCACTGCAGCATAAAAAGGAGAACATCTGGCTTACACCCATCTTTAGTTTTCCCTGCCTTTGAGAAAGTCACAGTTCTAACTCACACTCCTCTATATCCTCTGCAGGATAATTCCATATCAAAGGTGTCTTAATAGAGGAATGATTTGCTTTGGTCTTTATCAACATTGTATTAATATTTGAAGAACAGAATAGAATATTTCAGTTGGAATGAACCTGCAATGACCATCTGGTCCAACTGTCTGACCACTTCAGGGCTGACCAGCACATTAAGGACAAATGTCCAAATGCCTCCTAAACATTGATGGATTTGGGGCTTCAACCACCTCTCTAGGAAGTCTGTTCCAGTGTCTGACCTTTCTCTTGGTAAAGAAAAGCTTCCTAATTCCAGTCTAAACCTCTCCTGGTGCAGCTTTGAACAATTCCCTCATGTCCTGTCACTGGATACCAGGGAGATGAATCACCAATTGCCATAGAAAGAATCATAGAATGGTTTGGGTTGGTGATATTGGTAGTGTCCAACAGCACCTGGAAGGAGGAGGAGGCACCTAATCTGAGGTGTGAATTTAGGGAACTTTGCTGCTGGGCACTAGGTATCCTACATAGTTTCAGGGTGTGAAGTTTATGAACAGGAGTTTGGGAATGTCAAGTTTGGATTTAGATACAATTCCCACATCTCTCAAAGGTACTGTAAATCCTCATATTTTGTCTGGGGGAAGAGCTATTTGGAGAACTACAGGTTTGGGGCTTAAAATGTGCAGAGTTCCCAAGCTACCGGGGATGTACTGACGTCAAAAAAAGCTAAAACAAAAGAGCCTGTTAAAGTAAAGAGGATGCTATTGTGCTCCAGAAGACCTTTTGGAAAAGCTGACTCCAGAATTCCGTATTTGCTAACTGGAAGACCTCACAGTTTGCATTTGGGGGACTGAAAATTACTGCATGGTATTTGGAAGCCATATTCTCAGAGCTGAATTCTAGAGACAAAACAAAGGTAAGGAACCTGAAGCCACTGCTGTTTTGTATAAACTGAGTAGTAATTGCTTTTTGGGCAGTCTCTTCTGTATTTTAACAGAACTGCAATACATATTCCAAATGGCTGGAGTATAAAAAACTCTGTCTGGCGAAAAAATCAGGCTTGGCAGCAACTTGTTTCAGAACTCTGAGAATGAGAAGGTCAGAGAAGATAGGAATTGATGCTATTGTAGCATGGACATCCTTGTACCACTTATCAAGATTTCCTGCTTTTAATTTGTTTTTGTGTTATTCACCTGGAAAGGAAAAAGCCCTTAAGTTCATGCACTTCATTGGAACACACTGGCCTCAAAGAGATATGTTTGCTATTCCCACATGGGAATGGCTACAACTTGGCATCCATTCTAAATTCAAAACTCATTGGGTCAAACTCATCTGTGTTGTAGCCTTCTCCAATTGTGGGATTTCCAGTCAGGATGCATTTGGTCCAGTATGCTCTGCCTGTTTTGGCTTCAATACATTATGAGATTGTTAGTTCCATATCCCCTGAAGGATTATATTCTTCCTTGGGCACAGAGCCCACTCAGGTCTCTGTGTTTCACTAAACCAGACGATAAAGAATAGGTGCAAACCCTGCACAGGAACTTCACTCATCCTATCAATACAATTACAAGCTGCTCTTGGAAAGAATGTATTTAGTGCTGGGCTTGGTGTGCTCTTCCCAGTCATAAAATATCTGAAGATTGAGTCCTTCTACACAGCTACCCTTAATTTGGGGGATAAAATCCTGCCAACCCCTTCAGCACAGTGCCCATTAACCAGTGTAGTTACAGCACCTGCACTGTTCTGCTGTCTGGGAAACATCCTGCATGTCAGCACCTCCAGCGTGCCCAGTGTTCAGCTCCTGTTGGGAATTCTCCAAAGTAAACTCTTCCATTCCCCTTTCCAGGGCCACACATTCCTTGTTCCTGAGTTGCACAGGGCTCAAGCAGCGCTCCCCCCATATCAGCACAGAGCCACTTACAGACAGATGGGCAGAGGTGAGGAACTTTGGGCAACGGGAATTTTGGGTAATGTGGTGTGGATCCCATGTGGCAGATTCAAACACCGCCACACCACCATGGAAATCTTTCTGTAGCACAACACTACAGGTTCCTGAGGTACAAGGAGGAGTAGAGGACCAAAAGGGTTGTGTGCCTTACTCCCAGTGTGCGTGACTTGTTTGAGCTCAGCCTGCAGGTTACAGCCCAGAGAGTCTGAACTGACCTTCTATGCTGAACTCCCCACACATGTCCCTCAGTCGTGCCAGTCTGGAATGGCTCCAAACACTTGGGAAAGGAGAAATAACAGATAAGAGCTTTGCTGTCATGTTTTGTTGCTGTTTGGTGGGAAGTCTTCATCAGGATCAGGAACAGAGGGAGCTGTGATTGGGGGTCTAGACTGGGATGCAAAAGAAGTGTGTATGAGGTCTTCAGGCACAGTTTTCCTACAGCTTTGAGTAAATCACTGATTCCTCCTTTGCAGGAAGCATTTACAGCCTGTTTCAATCTGTCTTACCCTGGCAGACTCAAGGTGCTTTGTCAAGACCAAGGTTTGGAAAGTGTTAAGCAAATTTGGCCAAGGCCCATAGGTGCTCCTGTAGCACAAGGCAGGAAGAGCAGCAACATTTAATGAGATTCTCCCTCAGGAATGACAGAGGAAGAGAGAACCTTTCTGGAGCTGAACACTGCTATAGTCTCTATTACTACAAAACTAAACTGAAGTTCAAGTAAAGCTGATTTTTTTTTTTGTTGCTTTTATTAAAGGCAAAAATCTGATAACTTCTAATAAGCATAAAATGTAAATCTAAATGACTTAAGCTTCATAAAAAGACTAGTCTCCCATCTGGGAGTAGCCTGTGCAGTTTTCAGTGTAAGAAACAGGCCATAACCCCTTCATAGGCAATACAATTAATCTAATAATACAATTATGCTAAGCCAGTGCTGACGATCATTTCAAGGGATAAGTATAGTTATTCTGGCTTGCAAATAAAAAACAAAAGTAGTTGAAAGTTAGAACACAGAGCAAATGGACAACTCTGAATCCTCCCTCTATTGTTAAACTGTACAAATCTATTGCTTTTCTAATAAATATTCCCAGTGCAGAGCATTTTCTTGCCAATATTTTCAGCAGTGGAAGCCAAGCCAGAAGGTTCTGAAACCAACATACTGGCATGGGTGTTTTTTTTCTCCTTCTTCTAATATACCATGGAATCTAGTTAAATATTTTTCCACTTCTTACTTCTCCCTGCGTCTTCTGGAGAAAATGTGAGTCCTATTTCCTCATAAAAATATCTTAGCAGTTGACAGGTTGGGTGTCTTTGATCCTGAAATGTTTTTGGATGATTTTTCTCCCCCACTTTGACTTTGTAATATAACGCTCCATAAAAAGTATATGCATATATGCAACTTTAAAAGGGGATCCTTATTTGAAATTAAACTTTTACACCAATTAACCTCCTCCCAGTGCTCTATAAAGTGCAGTAAAAACAGTCCTCTTACAGAGACCCTTGCAATTCTCAGATTGATGCCTCCCTGGCTGTGGAACCCAGAACATCTGCTTTAAATTAGCTCTGATGGAAGGTCTACTTGTAAATGCATGACTTAATCAGCCTTACTAAAGTAAATGGCACATACTGTAGCAGAGGGTGCTTCAGAGTCAGACTCAAACCTGTCTTTCTTTTGAAGCAGAGAGGGGGGAAAAAAGGGGGGCGGTGCAGAGGGGGCAAACTTTAAACCAAAGGCGATTTTTTTTTTTTTTTTTTTTTTTGTCTTTTATGAGCTGACATTAGCAGACGTGTGGCTGTACCATAGCCAGCCTAACTCCCAGCACCACGTGCAGCTGTGCAGGGCAAGCCTGCCTTGCTCCTCCCCATCCTCACACACCGATTCTTTCAGGCAGGCCCCGTTTAGGTGAAGGCTGCTGAGAATTCCTTGAAGATGTGCTGGGAAATGTCCTCCTTTGCCTGAGTATCCCTGAGAGTGCTCAGTTTGTCCTGAGGGAAGTCTAAGGGCAGCTAATCCAGCCAACTTTGCCCAAGGATGAGTCTCCCTGCATTGCTCAGTCCCTGCTGACCTTCCCTGAGCAAAAGGAGCCACAGGCTTCCTGTTGGCTTTTAACAGTGGGGATTGTGAAGGGTGAAGAGTTGCAGAAGGTCCTTATGAGGCTGAGTGACTGGGCAATAAAATGACAGATGAAATTCAGTGTATATAAACAGAAAGTGATGCATGTGGGGAAAAACAACCCCTAGACTCATTATAAAATGACGGGCTCTGAGCTGACTATTACAACTAAGAAGTGAACCTTGAATGAAAACATCAGTTCAGGGCTCAGAAGCCACCAAAAAAAAAAAAAAGTAAATCGAATGTTAGGAATGATTAGGAAAAGAATAGAAAGCAAAACAAAAATAATTTCATCACTTTCTATAGCCGTGGGTCATCCATACCTCAATTAATATATGTTGTTCTGTCCCCTCTACTGAAAAAAAAAGCATGTGGTAAACTGGAAAAGATTCTACAAAGGGTAAAAAGGGTGATCAAAGTCTTGGAATGACTTCCATATAAGAAATGATTGAATCTGGAAAAGGGACAGATTGGGAGTGGGGGCTATGATAGAGATCTAGAGTACCACAAATGATAAGGAGGGGTTAAGCAGGGATCAACTGTTCACTGTCTTTTCCTTGGAATTGTTCAAGACAAGGCTGGATGGGGCTTGGAGCAACATGGTCTGGTGGAAGGTGTCTCTGCTCATCACAGTGGGGTGGAAATTGATGATACTTAAAGTGCCTTCCAACCCAAACCATTCTGTGACTTTTCCCTCACAAGAACAAGTGGCCATAAATACAGAGCTTGTAAAATCCAGATTAAAAACAACAGGAAGTTTTTCTTCACACAAAGGTAACAGAGCTGTGGAATCCCTGCCAGGAGAAGTTATGGATGCAAGAAGTTTAGTGATCTCAGGAGAGAATGGTGAGAATTTAGAAGAGATGAATAGGGTAGGGGATCAGTAGATAGGACCTAGAGAAACTACTGACAGATGAGCAGAACAGCCTGGGCTGTTTAAGTGTCTGTCCATCATTTCCTCCAGCCTTTAAGCAGCATTTTTGTTGCACAAAAACTCATAATCCAAAACCTGGAGTGGCTACTCCCACTCATGTGGCTTTCTGCACTGCAGACCACACCTCCCACCCCACAGATGGATTCAGAAATCCTTCTGATACACCAGGCTACCAAAAGGCTTAGATTTTATTTCTTCTGAAAGGCAAGCCCTGCAAGTTTATCTTGTGCAAGTTTGGGAAAGCAGCTTTGTCTTCCCTTTCCTCTGTTGAGATGCGTGGGACTCTGCTGAATTACGCTGCACATTGCAATATGAACCACATAAAAATACAGTTTCTGTGAAAAGCATCCTCTCCCTCTGCTAGCTCCACTCAAACCAGGATTAAACCAGAGTTAAATGGGAGCTTTCAAACCTCAGCATTTGCTGGGGGCCTACTCTCTGCTATCATCCATCATTTCTTTACAGCTCCTTTTTAGATGCATTTGTTAGAAGTTACTCTCTGGCTACACCCTTTTTTTAATGTCATAAATGTGTTGCCTCTGGCCTGCCTGGACACTGCCCAGTCCTCCCAGTGCCATTCCCACCAGCCCTCCAAAAATGCAGCAGACTGAGTCATACTTCAGGAAAGGGTCTTTAATTTCCCAATTTCATGTTATTTCTTTTCCATTACAAAGCCAAACTAGAGGTGACCATTTACATTTTTGGGGTAATACATATTCTAAATAAGGCCTTGTTGCTATTTTCTTTTCTTCCTCTTCCACTTCCTTTTTGGTTTAGTCGTTATATGTGATTCTAAAACCCCATTTATTTAGCATAGGTCTTCTAGTGTTAGAGAATGGGAGACATATTGATTGGTAGTTGTTCATGTGAAGTTGTTTAAATAGTACTTTAAAAGACATTAAGCAGCATTTCAAATCAAAAACCACTCAGACACCCGTATTTGGAAAGATACTGACTAGACTCATATTTCCTGTATTAAAATACTTGTATAAAAATGTGTTCTTTTCTGATTTATCAAACAAGCAAATGACCCTCTGGAGAGTTTCTGGTTCAGACATGAATACCTGAGTGAAATCTTGGTGAATCATTTGAACTTGCTAGAATTTTTCCATATGAAGACTATTATAAATATAGCAATATTATGGTATGATCTTATTCAGTATGTGCCTGAAATCTGTATCACTACAGTGTTGGCTCTTGAGATTTAAAAAGAAAAGTGCACACAAGAACATCAGGATGTATGGAGAATATCAGTTCCTTACACAAATTTGGTTTGTTACACACTGACAAAATGTTTAGCTGAACTTACCTCCTTGGCTCAACACCATAAAATTTAGGATTTAATTATAATTTAATTATAATTTAAGCTTTTTTCCATTTCATATAATTGTTTTGCACATTTAGGGACAAGAAAACACTAGGGTAAGACCCACTGAGCAGATAATTTGACCCATCTGTAGGATTTAGGAGTAAGTTGGGAGATGTCAAAATATTTTAAGCTGTTTAAAAGTCATGTGTCTAATGCAGCCCTCAGTTTTAGATGCATTAAAAAACTCTACCAGATGTTGTAAGAAAGGCAGGGAATTGTGGCAGACATGGGAAAATCTGGGTAAAAAGAGAGGGGACAATGTAGAGATTTTGGCTTAGACCAAGAATTCAGGTTCTGATCTGAAACCCAAGGGGATGACAGAAAGATTCCTGTTGTTCTCAAAGGCTTTTGGATAGTATTTCCTAATATTGCCTAAAAAACATTGGAGGCAGGGAGGCACTGAAATATCACAGGGGCCACAGTTACAGTGCCTGATGCAGATTAGAAGGATTTTTGCTTAAGCCTGAATAAAGCTGAGAGAGAGACATATGGATGATAAATATGTGTGTATGTGTGTGCATATATGCATATACATATTTATAATGGGTTTTATGGGATTGCTGTCTTGCTCTGGAGCCAGAGAGGAGTTTGCTCCAGCCCAGAGGAAGGGTGATGGGCTGGATGTACTTCTGGTTCCTCTCCTGTTCAGAAGGAGGTCAAAATGAGTCCAATAACAACCTTACAATAAGACTGACAGAGGGAGGAAAAATCCCCCAAAATATTTGTTCCCTGTGCTTAAATTTTTACACTGTTAAAATACTTCCATAATCCAAGCATTTGAACACCAGTTGATTTTGGACACTTGGACAAAATATCTCTTTTAAAAGCGATTTGTTTTAGGACAGTGAACCAGACAGCACAGGAAACAGCTTAGAGAGCAGCTGAAGGAGGTGAATTAGAGGAATTTATAGTGCTACCTCCACAGCAGAAAGAATTTCTGAATTCAGGATGCTGTGTCCTACCATGGATGGAGCTGAAAACTGGATGGAGAGAACCTGTTTGCCTTGTCCTGTGAGGAGGATTGAGAGAGGAGATGGGAGACTGCACATCCCACTTGGGTCCTGCTCAGGGATTTGCATCATGGTCTGGGCAGCTCTCTTGAAGTCAGCATTGCAAGTTCAGCTGTGTGGTGATGGGGAAAAGGGATCTGCTTGCCAGGATTTCACAGTTTTTGCTCTCCAGGTAAAGGTTTAACATAAGGTGAGGTAATTACTTTTAACAGGCACAGCGAAATCCCAGCTAACCCCACACAGAAGTCAGATGGGATCATTATTTCTCCTTCCTCAGGTGTTTGGAGCAGGCAGGTCCTCCCTTGTAGTGTCAGAGCTGCAATAAACTCTGCAATTTGTGGCTGTTAACAGCAGTAGAACAGCATCACCTCCATCACTACTCCCACCATCCACAGGGGTCTCTTCCCACGGGATTCCCATTTCCAACTTGTCCAGCAGAGCAGGCCCAAGCACACGGATTGTTCCAGGGTGGCTTTCGGGGTAGGGACACTGTTGATGCTTTTTCAGGTCTGTAGTTCATGACTGTCCACCTTGGGTTAGCCAGGAAGATAGTGCCAGGAATTACATACGTTTTTCTAGCCAGCAATGAAAAATATTCCCTGATGGATCTTCGGATTTCTAGACCTCTGTGAAGGCAAGGCTGGTCAGCCACTTCTGGAATGACTGTTAACCACAGGATTTCCCTCAGGCTATTCATAATGGAGAGGCATTGTAGGCCAAATATTAAATGCCTCCCTACAAAAGAGTGCCTCTAGTAATTGTTAGTGCCAGCATGTGAGAGCTGAGCTGAAATATTCTGTGGTTCTGCATCTGACATGAGTGTTCCTAGATATCCCTCCTCCACTGATACCTGGTTGTACTCATCAGCACAGTGATCTTTTCCTGTGATACTGAAACATGAGCACATCTAAGTCCACGTGGGTGTGTGTCTATCCACGTGCTTCTGCAAGCACAGGAATTAACTCCATTTCTGTATTTCCCTTCATAGGAAGGGCCTATTTCCTGCACTAAATGTCCATCAGGAGTTTATCTGACTCTGCAGAGTGAGAAGTCTAGAGTTATGAGTTGTAATTCGGGAACTTCAAGGTCTGCAAACAGTCAAATATTTCACTGTTGCCTTTGTTGTTCTGTATTTGCCTTCCCTCATATAACTCCCTGCTTTCTCTTGGTTAAAATCCATGCTGTGGTGGCCTGGGATAAAGCATGTCAACTGTCTGTGTGTGTGGAGTGAGTGGAAGCTACTCCAGAGTTCCCCTTTCAGTGAGAGGGCTTTGAGACAGGAACATAAATCTTTGAAGTATGTGTTGAGCCAGCTGCTGCATCATTTAAAAATAGTCAGGTTGGTGCCAACAAGACAGATCACTCAACTTGGGGGCCATAAACAGAAATCAAAGGCATGCATCAGCAATGCCCCAGTGTTTGTGTGGTTCCAGGACGAGCCCTCTGCCCCTTCCAGCACGTATGGGATGGTGTTAGAGGAGAGCCTGCTGTCACTTCTACCACGGATCAGTGTCACCCAGCCTGGGAAGGTGCCGTGTGTTGAGGGCTGTGTGAAGAGGGAAGATATTTTCTGACTTTTTTGTGTTAGATTGCACCCAGTTTTCTCAACTATGCAATAAAAGACAGGTTTTAAGAGTTCTAATAGCCCCAGCAGCTCTGGTGACCTGCCATTTGGGTATTAAATTCTTGACAAGGGTCAAAACCTATGAAGTGGTCAAAGGGAACAGAAACAAGGTCAAAAGTTTAAGCCATGATACACGGTAGGCAGGGAGAACTCATATTTTAAGGAGTCTAGACAGCATATTAGCAGAGAAAGCTTACTGTGTTGTACTCTGTTTATGGGAGTTTTCCATAAACTACAAAAATTATTAGGAATGCAGCATAACCAAAGCTTTGCCTTTCCCTGTTGAGAATAAGCTGCTGTGCAGTTTTATGTTCAAAGAGCATGGCACCTATACACACTTAATTCAAGTACAAGGGACACAGGACCTTAGGGAAAAAGATGAAAAGAAAAGTTTATTTAGGAGTATTTTTTCTGCTAAAAAACCCCCAACATTAATTTATGTATCTGTCTAGAGACAGATATAACCTAGCTGTTAGTGCTTTATATCAGATTTAGGAGGCCACTGCAGCACTTGGGCACCTGTGTTTTTTATGTTCATAAATATATATTTTCTTGTTTTCAGAATGAAAAATACTCAGTCCTGATTAATTTACTTTGCTCAACTTGTTTCAAGGTTTTCTCTTTTTTTCTTGCTGAATAAAAAGCAAAGTATGTGGCATTTTCAGTCCATAAATCTCGCTTGCTCTGGGCTAAGTTCTACCCACAGCTCTTATTCAGAGTAAGTTAATGAGGCCAACACGTACCCCAGGGCAGAATTTGGACTTCTGAGGGTACCTGGGTAAGTGGAAGGATGGATAAAACACTGGCTTGGGACTTGGGTTCAGCTCAGGGAGCTCAGCTCTGTAATGTGGCCTCTGAGATCTTGGAGGAAGCTGCTTGTGGTCTTCCAGGCTCCCTGATGGTCCTGGATTGCAACCCTTTATTTCCTTCACTTTTGTGCTAAAAATTCACACCCTTATCTGCCGCTTTGCATCACAGAAGTGGAAGTGATCATTATTTTTGTCTGACATAATTGACAGTTCTTTAGGGCAGAGAGCACTCTTGTTCCTTTGATTCATTTCTACAAGACAGTAAAATTGTCCCAAATATTCTGCTAAAAGCAGTGGCATCAACAAATTGATTATGGTGTACCATAACCCATTATGGTGTACAGTTAACTTTTATTAGCTCTAAGCAAGGAGTTCTTCCCAAAAATAATTTGAGAAATACTGTGCTTGCCCTCTATGGCTACCTGCAGATGTTGAATTAAAAAGGGGAGGCTGAAACAGCTGCCCACAGGGGTGCACATCTAAAATACAACTGACAAAGTTTTATGCAAAACACCTCAGTTATTCCAGTTCTGTCTCACTTGGACGGACTGAGTGTCTAAATTGTGAATTCATTTTCCCCATGAAGTGGAACTTCCTTTCTGGACTCTGGCCTAGAAAGCACCAGCATCAATCATGTATTTCAAGAAGAACAGCATTCTTTGGGAATGATTTCTGAACCTTAGATCAGGAGTTTAAGATGTTGCAGTGGGATTTGCAAAACCCTTCTTTGGAAGCTGTGCTGGGCCAGTGCAGAACAGTTCTGTAAAGCCCAGGGTCGGTTCTGAGCCATGCTGCCCTCCTACCTGCAGGTGTTTACTGAGGTTTTACTGAGCATTTTGCCTAATCTTGCATGTATGCACACACTGTAAGGTTATCAGGTTCAGTCTGATTGTGGTTGGGTATGTATTTTGTAAAAGTGAGGCCACGCGGAGAGAGATCAGGGAGAAATATTGCTTAAAAAAAGAGGAAGGCAGGAAGAATGGGAAAAAACAAAGATGTAAGAGCTATGTGAAAGAGCAAAACAAGGATAGAGAAAAACTATTAGTTAACAATATTATCTATATGCAATATAAAAGAGTCCAGTCACCACCAGTGTTATGAGATACACCAGATCTTATAGGAATGTTATGATACAGCAAAAGAATCTTTTGCTCTATTGCAATAAATTTGTATGGTGCTGCTTGTGTGTGTGTGGCCTTCAAGCATCACTGAACAAGGACCCCGCTGCTCCCTCCCAGGAAGATTTCTGGGATTTGAATCCCAAATAGGATTGTAGTTTACAGTGATCCTTGCAACAAAGTCAAGGTGCTGCAGGTGTGGTCACAGGGATAGGCAGGCTGAGTGCCTGCCAGCTCAGAAAAAAAAGTGAATTTTCTTCCCAAGAGAGTAAGGATGTGTGAAATTCTAGCAAGGTAAGCTGAGGAAATTCACATGGAGCAGAAATCTCCCTGTGAAGATGAGATGAGGGAGGAGTTTTAGCAATGTGCACTGATGAGTCATTGCAACTTCTATTAATATAATTGGCACATATGTAAATAAATTCACATGTGCTCCTCTGGAAAGTTAGCTCATGAGATCAGCCAGCAATAATAAACCAAGAAGAAATGAAGTTTCATAGAAACAGTGACCCATGGCATTATTTTCCAGAAAGAGAAGGATCTACTTGGTCCTTTGCAGTGGAATAAATGACCATGTATCTCAGGAATTCTCTTTTAGCTCTTCACAGGTATTTTCACGTGGTTCCATAGAAGAGTTTGCTGAAAAATCTCGTGCATTCTCTGATTTCTTAAAGACAGCTATGGTGTGTAGATAGACGGCCAGATCTGGGGAAGGAAATCAGCAGAGCACCCTGGGGGTCAGTGGAGCTTTGATGCCCAACGAGGACCTGCCCGTGTTCACCAGGAGCTGGATGCAGCCCTTTCCTGTTCCAGGCACTGTTAAACATCAGCACCACAACGTAGGGCTGCCTTTCCCCCCTCCTTGTAGAAGTCTGAAACCTGCTGCCTATTACACACTTAGCCACCCATTCATAGTTCAGACACCCTTGAGTCCAACATGGTACAAGAAGAAACTTGTATTTTCTGAACAAAAGCTGCTGCTGCTCTTAGGGTGGGACTTTCCAGACTTATGGGTTATCCTAATAAAACCCAAGAATGTTTTAAAGTCAGTAGCATTAGAGACCACCAACTATTTTATTGTTGAAGCCTAAAAGAAAAATCTATTATACCTGAGATTGACCCTGTAGCTGTTTCTTTTAGCAGGCTCCTTAGAAAAGTAGAAGGGCTAAATTTTTGCAAGGAAGCATTTACATTAATGCATTATTTTAGATTGCATGAGTCCAGATATTTACACAAAAATATATAGTAAGCACGTGAGAAAATCAACTGGATTTGGCTCTACCACACCACCTTTTTAATACAGAATGCAGAAGAAACAATATAAACAGAGAGGATCAAATCTTGCCTGTTCAGCATGGCTATTTTTACTTTTCTGCATGTTTGTCTGTCCTGTCCTCATCAGTGTAACATGTAAGCAAAACATACATAAAATATATTAAAACATGCATCCTTCCTCACAGTCTTCCCACGAAACAGACCACAGCTAATAAACAAACAGGGAATTTTGCAGGTTCGAAACTGAGTCACCTAAAACTGAAAATCTAAAACAACTCAAGGTGGCTCAGTGACAATTTCCATTGACTGAAATGGACTGTGTCTGGTGGATCTGGGTTTCCCGTGCCCAAGGCTGTATAAGAAGATATCAGGTAATGAGTTGAGTTCTCTTGACAGCCAAATCACATAATTTATTTCAACACTTGTCCTGCTGAAGGTAATAAAACAGGTGATGTGAAAGCAACCTGTGCTCCATGGCTAGTGGCTCTTTATCCTGAGCATGTGGCTTTTAATTTTTGGAGACATTGATGGCAGGTTTGCATATGGTACCTCAAATCAGATTCAGTCATGCAAATGTCTCATCTGGAGCCCAAGGTGGTCACATGGCTATGCAGAACTTCCTTCACTAGCCATAGCCTTTGCCATTAATTCTGGTTTGGTGGTCACTCTGTTAATATTTCTACCAGGAAGCGCTGTCTGTGGAGGATGTGAACATCTAATGCAGGTTTTCAGGGTGAGGATTTCATTATCCAAGCTCTCTCCAAAGAGCAATGTCCACGGTCTCTCAGTGCAGGGTGAATATGCAATTGGGAAGATCTGAGCCTTGCCATAAAACTCGCGTAGCCCTGACACTTGAGATGCAGGGCCAGGTTGTCCAACTCCCAGACAAAGAACTGTTGTTCAAAATACACAAAGGGAACCTGGATCTCTACATGGAATGTCTGCTGTGGTGTATGAGGTAACCTCATTTACACCTACCACTCCCCATCAGTATTTGTACAGTCTGCTGATAGGGAAGGCTCCAGGAACTGCTCTGAAAGAAGGCCTACAGAGCTGGCTCCTTGCCTTGCTACTTTAGAGGAAAATTCCTGCAAATTTGGATGTTTTAAAGTTATACTTCAAATAACAGAAAAAAAAAAATATATAAAAAGAAGTGTTGAATACATTTTGGTCTTAAGTTTGACTTAAATTTAAATGAAATGCTTGACATGGGATTACCTCTTAAAACATCCTTGCTTGATTCAATCTCTACCTAAGAGGGAAGAAAATCAGACACAAAGAAACAACGACTGAGATCCAGAGATTTAAAAATCAGCTGGTGTTCTTAGTCCGATATATTCCCTGACCTACCCATACGTTTATACTCCTGCTCACACGCAGACAGAATTAATTCATCCCAAGATGCAATTGTGCATCTGTTTTATATATTTGACCAGTCACTTCAGAAATATTTTTAACTTGTGGGGAGCATTTACAAGTGTAAGAGCAGGAAAGGTGACAAATAAAGGTGAGAGTATACATTTGCCAGACAAGAATCGGGAGACATAACAACTATGGACAAAAATCTACTTCTCTGTGATCCATCCTGTACGTAATCCCCAGCAGGGACTCAGTGATTTCACCTGGAAAGTATTGTAAGGAAATCCTGCTTGTTACTAGGCATAGGTAGTAGTCAGGTTTTCTGCATCCATAGCTGCAGCAGCACAAATTTCTGCTGCTTGGATTGAAGGTAATCTCAAGATGTTGTGTAAATCAGGCCAGCTGCTATTAGCTGCCCATCCAAACCAGCACATGACAATATGAAGTAGTAGACAGGAATGTACAAGGCAGCATAAATTCCAAATAAAGGGCCCTGTCACCTTCCAGACAAGCTTTTTGTTTCCACAGGTGAACCTTTGCCTTCTTTCCTACTAATGGATTCCTAATCTTCCTACTGAAAATCCGAGGTGTCCTCCCTCTGACAGCTATTGGGTCTTAAAAAGTTTCCCGACTTAATTTGCCCTCGCATAAATGCAAGTTGAAGGTCTGTGTCTGATCTGAGCCCCTGCCCTTTCCCAGTTTCTTAAGCTGACAGGGATTTCTCTTTCCTTCTAATCCAAGGGTTCCCACTGGCAGGGCTGCAGGAGAGGAAAGGAGGCTGGCCACACAATGCTGGAGAGTGAACCAACTCCAGCTTCCTCCAAATCCTCTTCCCAGTCCCACAGGAATGCATACAGGAGGCCAAATGTCTCAGGAAGCAGCTGCCACACGAAATACTTCTAGCTGGGGACCAGTCCTGAGGCAGTGGGAAAGTTGAACTGGTTTGGAAAATGTTGGTGAAAGCCTTCAAAACCAGCTCAGCAGAGAGCTGCCCCCAGCTCGTGAGTCAGTGGCACGGGGGAGATAAGAACCTCCCTCACAGTGCTGAGGAAGGGGCTTTTAGCACTTGATATGTCAAATCTTGTTTAGGGTAGATAAGCAAAATCACACTGCTTCCTTGCTTTGGAACTGGGATTTTTTTTTTCCTGCTCCTGAAGGATGACAGTCCGTTTAATGCAGAATATGTGAGGGTGCAGTGTCAGGAAAAGATGTCTGCAGTCATGCATTTGACAATTGTGGAGTTACAGTGGGATTTAAAGCATTCTGTATCCTCTGAGATTCTGTTCTGGTACTGCTGCAGGAGCAAGGCTGCATCCCAATGTGGAAAATGTGTGTGTGTTACAAGGGAAGGAAAGCTGCTTGCAACAAGGGCTTGCTCTACTTGGTATTTTATGTCCTTGCTTAGTGTAAGTGCAAATGTTGGACTGAAAAAGGCAATAAAAAGCCTTGATTCTGCATATTTATACCGAAACTAGCTTATTCTCCAGTTACCAGAATTTTCTTTGGAAATAAGATTTATCCTTTGCTTTTCACAATTCTTTGGATAGATGATATGACTTGGGAGGATAGTCATCACTTATTTTTTTGGAACAAAAATTCTTGTAAAAAAACCTGTATCTCTGTTTTAGAGAGAAACTTCAAAAAATCTTTTTTTGAGGAGGGGATGAAATCTTTCCAAATTCTAATTCTCCTAATCCCTGAAGTGTTTGAGGAGGTGCAGACCTGCTGTCTGCAGTGTGTTGCAGGCAAGACCGACCTCTGCAGGACAAAGTAGGGAAGGTCTGAAGAAAATTAGGTTGAATGTAACCTGTAGTAGTACCACTAAAACGTTAAGTGCTCTCCCATTTCGTGGAGAAAGTCTTTCCTCCTTCCTTTTTTTCCTGAGTCAAACTCATAGTGTGTGTTTACAGAAAAGAGCAGGTGACATTTTTCTGGGAGCTCCAACCCTCCTCAAGAGGGTTTCCTCTGCCCCCACTGATGCACAGAATGGTTCTGAAGGGTCATAAACTCTTGCCAGTAATTCTGTTCAGGGTCAGAGACTCCTTGCAAAGTGGTTGTCGGGGCCTAGGACTCTTTGCTATGAATTTTAGAAGTTACACAGTGGTGAAACTCAGCCTAACACTGAGAAAGGGATTAACGTTTTTCCAAGCGCCCTGGGAGCAAACTGAGATGGGGGGACAGGATGTGTGTGCTGTGTGTGGCAGATTGGGAAGTGTTTCTCCTCCTGCATGCTGGAATTGAGTTTAAATAACTGGGTTTTTGTTTTGTTTTTTTCTTTTAGGCACCCTGGATGAAAAAGTTGTCTTTACTGTTTTAATGGCTGTTCTGGTTCTTTTCCTTCTAATTACTTGCCAGCACCAGAGCGTGTTGCTCTTGTACAGTCATCACTGCGGATTCTTTGGAGACCCCAAGACTGAATAAAAGCTCCTAAGCCTAACAAGTTTCTCAGTGAGCAGTGGAACTTGTGAACCCAGGCTTCCTGTGGTGCTGCAGTGTGGGTGCTTTGGTGGCCAATAACCCCAGTGTCTCTGCAAGTGGCTGCACACGTGGGCTCTCCGATGGCTGATGAAAGGTGAGCTCACAGCGTGGCTCTCCTCCTCTGAGGAGCCTCTGACTGTGATCTCTCCCCTTTCCTGGTGCTGAATGTGAGAAGCAGGAACCCGGTGTGTTGGAGTCCTCAGCCCTGCTGTGAGGTTTGGTGGCCAGACAGATTTAAGGGCTGTACAGGGAGAGAATAGCAAAGACTGATGAACACATGTGCACACATGGAGTGATTTGTGGTCCCTTAAGCTGTCCCCTGGAAAAGCCAGCACCCCTCACCCTCTGTTCTCCCTGCAGGAGCATTGCTCCTCCGGGTGTTGGTGGCACAGGTAATTACACAGCTGGGTGGTGAACTGATCACATCTAAAAATTTTTGAAGGATGAGGTTTGGGTATCAGGTTTGGGTTAATAAGACTTCATGGCTTATCTTTTATTCAGCCAGCACCATTCCCTTCTCTGCTCTGCTGTACAAACCCTTCCTGCAGAGGCAGGAGTGGGGTGAGGGGGTGCAAATATTTTGTCTTTACATTGGCAGCACTTGCTTTAAATGCACACCGAACCACAGACACAGACACCATGAGAGCTCTTCTTTCTTAAGAAAATAAATCTAAATTATCTGTTAAAAAAAAAAGTGATGGGTTTTATACCTAGCAGAGGAAGAATAAATATAAAGCCAATGGTCAAAACATGAAGATTTGTTTTTCCAGTGACTCTGACCTACACAGAGAGAGACTTTTTTTTGCAAGAATAACAAAGGGAGCAGACAGAGCAAAGAGGTTTTGCAGCTACATCAGACTCTCAAATATCGATCCAGGCAGGAGAATTTTAACAAAATTTCAAATTACCATGTGAAAATAGCAGTGGGGAAGTCATGGCAGGGATACAATAGCCCTGAGGAGATAAGCACACTAAAAGCACTGCCTAAGGATGCTTAAACCCCAGCAGCTGGAGTCTTAAAGTTGGTATTGGATGCTGTTCCATGGAGGAGGCAGGGTTTCTATGAACATTCAACAGCTCTACTATATGTCCAACTTTTTCTTCATTAGATTTTTGCACCCTTCTCCCTTTTTTAAAATGAGATAATGGCATAACTTAAGTTCTATATGAGTTCTAGGTGGATTGTGTGTCATTGTTCTGGCTATGGGAGGATCAAGCAAAAGTTCTATGCTTGTGAAATGCAGATCTAATTTGGTTATCACAATGATTCCTCATGGCCTAAAAAAATCTGTAAATGTATCATTGCCTGGGCTTTGGATACTGAAAAAAACCCAGGTTTTTGTTGAAATGGAGCTTTTGAGACTTGTTTTCTAAGTGCTGGAAAGTTCTGGATTTTCAGAAGTATTTTGTCTATGGAAGAACCTTGGTTGCTGCTTCTTTTGCGATGGACTGGTAATCTTCATTTTTGTTCTGTTTGCTGGTTTTTCAGAGCCGCACCCGGCAACAAAGAGAGAGTGGTTCTGCTTTGGATGTCCTATTTCTGAAACTCAGCAGAGTTTCAGGAAATTGCTGTGGTTGGAGATAATCTGACACCTGCCCTGCCATAACCAATGCAATGGAAGAACACAGCAGTGCCGTGTCCACCATTACCTACAATATTCTTCATATTCTGGCCTTGTCCTTTTACTGAAAGTTTAATTACACCTTTAGTTACTCTCCTGTAGTCTCTATGCTGCAGAAACACTCTGGAATTTATAAAAATGCCTATATTTTTTGACCGAGGCAAAGTACCTAAGTAATTGATTTGAAGCAGGATTTTGTTTGGTTACACCCCAGTCACTGGACTCGTGAGCTGCTTCAGTTCCCTGCTTGCTTCAGGAGGCTTTCATTTTGAATAATCTCAGTCTCTGCTCCCCAGCCATGTGGCTTCAAACTCTTCAGCATTCCTCCTAATCCCCTTCTTATGCAAGCCCAGAATAAAGGAGTTTCTTCCAACTCCAGATAAGCAGTAGCTGGATTTTTCTCTCCTGGTTGCCAGAACTGCCACTGTCCATCACAGGAAACAGTTCAGCTACACAACCTGACATCCTGGACCTTGGCTGAGGTACTTGGCCTGCATCTCCTACTTTGCTGAGCCGTGTGCAGGGAAAATAAAAATACGTCTGCAAAGCTGAACACAGAAATCAAAGTTTTCTTTGCTGAAGACACAGCATTTTTGCCATTTCACCAGAAAGTTTAGATCAGCACTAGTGAGATGTGTCCAGGTGGAAGTGCCTACAATGCAGTCATCTGCATTGTGCTAATATTCTGCATTTCTTTACAGTCCATGGAGGGAAAGGCATATGGAGTTTGTGATTTATCTCATTCAAGATGTCTGAAGCAATTCAGATGAACTAGACCTGGAAGTGACGTAGCTCATCTTCATTCTCTCCAGTGATTAAAGGAAGATTCAAGTGGTTACAAAGCAGACCTCTAAGTGCAAAATCCTTTCTAAGTCCTTAGAGAAACAGGATGTCTGAAAGTCTGAACTTTGTTGATTTCAGGATTGCATTTCTTTCACCAGGTTCAGGCTGAGCTCTACTTGCCATGAGCATCTTAGGGCGATTCTAAAAATCAGGTGGTGTAGCTGTGACTTTATTACCATAAGCTGTAGCTCAGAAATGCCTCCAGATCAGCTGAAATGTGCTTTCCATCAACACCAGGCAGGGACAAGTCTCGTTCCCTTCCTTTTTGTCTGCAGGGAGGGCAAAGGGGAGCAAACCATGTCTTTTGCAATTCCAAACTGAACAGTCTCCACTTGTGTCAGTGTTCCCACATGACTTTCTTGTAGTACAGTGGGATCTCATGGAACAGAGGATATTGTTTCACACACATCTGTCTTTTTCAAACCCACGTCACCACAACAGCAAACACTTGGTTTTAGTGACCTCCTGTGCCCATATTTGTGTCTCACTGGGGAGGGAAAGGATTTTCCTCCCTTGGCAGGTTAACATCTAGATGTTGTCTCATAATCCATCTCCTCAGAGGCAAGGCCTGCAGAACATGCATCAGGAAGGCAGCAGACTTCAGGCCTCAGAAGAATGAGTCAATGTTATTAAACCTGTGCTTTTTTTCCCCTTTTGCAACACTATTTTTCAGCCTGTGGTCTGTGTGCCTCTGGGATTCTGTAGAATACTCCAAGAGGTCCATGAAAAACAGCTAACAGAAGCATGCCTATTGTCAGTAGGTTTAAATTCCCTATACAAGGATACATACCTCTCTTAAAAAAAAAAAAAAAAAAAAAATGCCTCACATTTTCAGCACAGAAAGGGATCTTAGAATACTGGACATTCTCTTCATGTTTCTCATCCTTGTGATGACAGAATTAGTGAAGCACCAAGGAGTTAAAGCAGACCCAGAGATAGCACATGGACATTTGTGAAAAGTAAGATTTTAGAAAAGTTAAATTAAGAAAAAAAAAATCTATTGATTAATGCAGTATTGTAAAATGTACATGTGTAGCTTAATACAAAATCAATAGGCCATTTCTTACCTTGGCAATTTCCAAAGTTCATTTCTTTTTGTTCCCTTTCCACTATTTACATTTAAGAAACCTACAAGAGTATTTGTAAACAAGACAAACATCACAAAAAATCCCGAAAATTCCACTTTGAGAGGAAACTGGGGAAACTGGAAGAAAACACCTTAGTAAACAAGTAGCAT
>WEKY01001291.1:186252-213289 GCA_013390045.1 Picathartes gymnocephalus
GCTGTACGTGTGCTCAGTGTTGGGGTGGTGTCCTGCCAGGAGAGGCTGTGAGGGTGGAAGTGCAGACATGCAGCTCCACTGGCACTGCAGCCAGGGTGCTGGAAGTCTGTGTTTGTGCACTGGGAACCAAAAGATGCTTTAAGATTAAGCCTTTTGTGACTCACTCAAAGCCACAGTGGAAGTCCTCGGTAAAGAATGGATGTGAGCTCAAGTTTACCAAATCTGAGACCAATACTTCACCACAGGGCTGTGATATATCTCTGCTAACACAAGAGTAGCAGTGACCAGATTAAGGATGAGCAAGAGAAGCTTTCTTCCCCCAGAGAATTTTAAAAGAGAACCAGCACGTGGCAGTGCTACCACCAAGGAAGTTGTGCTGGGGGAGGAGAGGGGGAGGACAAAGCCCTCTGTTGGATGTGGAAAGTAGAGAGGTGGTGCAGAAAGAAACGGAAGGTCAGATTTACAAATCAGAGGAGGGGTTACAAGGAGGGTCACTGCTGCTCCATCATGGGCTTCCCATTGGATTTGCACACACAGTTCGTAACATCCTAATGAGAGGCAAGGATGGGCACATGGTTCTAGTAGAAATGACACTCAGTTTAAAGAAATGGATCAGCTTAAAAGGATGGACAGCTTCTCACTCCTCCGAAGAACTGTAATTGAAATCAAGACAACCTACTACTTCCTGAGGGCTTTGTCCTATCCTTCAGATATCCTGAGGACCCATAATTGGATTTTTACCATAAACCAGCATTGAGAAACATGTTTTTTATTTAGGTTGCTCATGCCTTCATGTGCTTTATTCCTTCCCTCTTAGTCAAGAGAATTTTTTGGACACAAATGGGAACAGGAAGGGAATTTGTCATATGGGGAACGGCAAACTTCCCAAAGTCCACAGAACTCAAAACTATTAACCTATTTTGGGTATTTAGAAAACAAAATGTTTACCCTCACAAACTTGGTTTGCCTGTAATTTAAGCTCATTTCCTCTCCCATGCCATTTAAGCAGATTACATTTCAAAACAAAACAGATTTTCTAGGGAGCCTGCTTATGTATTGAAGAAGGCTGACAAAAGCAAAGCAGCCACCGATCAGCCCTATGAAAAAGATTTCTGTATGCTCTCGTACTTTCTAATGTTTCTTCTGTTGGAAAGTGTTTTAGATTTTTTGTGTTACATTAAATATTAAATTATGTATCATATAAATTTAATAATACACATTAAATAATTATAAATTTGCATTTTTACATATTTATTGCTTGTATTTGTTTGTATTTTTATTTGTATATATTACATCTATGGAAGCTTCTGGTTTTTTCTCTCCCTTTCCATTTGTTGTGTCTCTGTGAACTTCTCCCAGCAGTGCATGTGTTAGTGACAGGTTATGCTCTGTTTAGAAAACATGAATCCAATAATGTGGAGAATAACTTTCAAACCTGATTTATTGACATTGTCAAAGAATTTGGAAAATTTCAAACTTTAAGGTCAAACCAGCTGAAAAAGCAAATATTTAAATATGTTAAATCATGGAAGATTGTGGATTACTCTTCAAACTCCCCTTTCTTCTTGGTCTCACTTTGATGCTTAAAACTGAGTCAGTTTTGCAGGCAGGGCACTGTGAATGGGAATAAGATTCTTGTTTGTGTTACAGTGACAACCAAACAACTGGTAATGATAAGGGGATTTTCTCTTTCGAGTCAAGAGGTGGTGGAGGGAAGAGCCAAAGCTGAGCTTTCAGATCTAACTTTCCATGTTCTGACAGTTGTGTATTTGATTTCTCAATATTATGGTTTTCTGCTATGCCAGAAAGACTATAATGAGGGTTTAGAAGCACAGTTATAAAATTGGTTTGTACTGTGATCCCTGAAAGTAAATAGTGTGAAAACAATTTGGCTGCAGTATTTTAACTGAATTTAACTGAATTGAAATACCTTATTTTTAGAGAACATGACCATTTCTGAACCTTCTAATTTTTTAACCCACATGATGTATTTTTGTGTTTGTTGTGGCTTCTACAGAGGTACATTTCATTTCTTTATCTATTCAGAAAGTTTTTGAACATACCACTCTCAGAAACGCAGGGTAGGTGGTTCCAAATGCACTGCTGAAGAACAAGTCCCATGGAAATCTGTGGATATATTCTCACCCCATGGACATGAAAAGTAGGTCTGGATTCCCAGTGGGTCTGAATCAAAAGCTCACAAAATCATTCTGAGCTTTCCCTGTGACTCCAGTTATCTTTGGCTCATGTTCAGTGGATGGAGAGTCAGTTGACTTGTAATTCTGACCCCAACTTATTTTTATTTATTATGAGTGGACACCAGCTGCTTCTTTGTTGTCTGAAATATACTGTGTGCCCTTGAACTTTGACATCTTCCTTGCAAGAGGATGATTTAGGCTTTGTCCAGGGTTTGCCAAACCAGCAGGCTACCCCGTAGTTTTGGACTTCCGACAGACCATGAGGGACTAATCCCCCACCTACCTTTGGAGAGATCCATAAGGTAAAAGAAGGAAAACATAAACGAGGCCTTATGGAAAGGAAGTATTGATCGACGGGGCCACAGTTTGTGTGCTACCTTTGCTGATATGTTCAATTAACAGTCCTGTCAAGGAGAACCTGGCTTTGGTCACTCAACCTTACTTCATTTAAGTTGATAACCCTCGATATCCAACAGTGGGATAAACCAGATTCCTCAGCTTTGTTTGTTTTGGCCTACCGTGTCTCTTTATGAGGAAAATGGTCAAAGTAAAGTGCTTCCTCTGTGTATTTTGTCAGGAAACAGTACTAATATGCTTTCCTTTTGTCGTATGCCTTGCTCTTTTCTCCCGGTGTTATTTAAATATTTTCAGTCCAATGACATATTTATTAACCCACCACTCTCTGCATGGGGTAAGACTTTGATTGGCCCATCTGTAAAGACTCTCGGTTAAGGTGGTTTTTTCAGCGAGAGTTAATAATATTACTACTATTCACGTAAAACTCTGAGACAATCTCTTTAAAAATGGAGCACATTTATTTAAAACAGCTGGTTAAGAGAGCATGAGGGCCCAGCTAGAGTCGGCAAGGTCGAGGGTCAGGGTTAACACCAATCTCTGTGGAACTTTGAAGCTGACATTTTACAGATTATATGTGTCTCAGTGCACAGTGGGCATGGCATATAAATTGGTCTTAGAGGCCCCTATTTGTTCTCTGCATTTTTATGAGCCCACAGAGTTGTTCTTTGAAGCAGCACACACAGAAAATAAAAACTCATTTTAATGTTGTGGAACTATTTGCAGTAAATCATGTTAACATCCTGGCTTTTCTTTAGAGAGATGCAGGGTGTTTTTCCATGTACTTGGGTGCTGTGGTTGCCTCTGATTTAAACCTGTATTTTTCCTTCTAATCTCTCTTAATACATCTTGTCTTCTCTCCTGTCCCCGGTTTGGTGTTTGCACAGTTCTCCTGTGTGCCTGGCTGATCTTAAGCTACAAGGACACCTTCATTTTGCTTCATGCTGTGACTTAGTTACTGTAAGTGCTTATTCCCTCCTCTATCAAAAATCCCCTGGCACTATAAACCCCTTGCTGTTGTATGGCACTGCAGCCTTAGAAGAAAGCATCTGATTTCAAAGAGACCAAGTTCCATTCTGGAACAAATTATATAATTTATTTTATGATTTTTTTTTAATTGCTAGGTGTTTTAACTGCAAAATGCTGAATTCTGGAGAGCCACAAGGAACAGACACTGTTAACAGAATCTGCTGGAGGTATTTTAGCCACCTAATTAATTTTCAATGAATGCTTCCAATAGGTAATTTGCTTCTGGCCAGATGTAAATCAACTGGAGACAAATAGGGTTAAAATTGGAAATGTGTGATGGGGACAATGTTTATGGACAAAATAACTTGCCACTCCCAGAAATAACTTGCTGACAGTAATAGAAAATTGGACCACACAGATGTTAACAAAACCTGAACACTCTGTCACATGGCCCTGGCAGAGTTTCTCCAGCTGGACACACAACTGGCTCCTGTGTGTGGGTCTCACCACACAAGGCCTGTTTATCCTAATCTTCCTCTGGAATCATTGGGCATGACATGCCTCAGTCCTCTTGCACCTGGCATCCTTCCTAAGTGCCTTTTCTCCATTCTCTTTTGCTAGAATTGACTTTATCATCTTCTTGAGCCTCCACAAAACCTCAAAGACACTCCAGACAGTACAAATATCTTCTGCAGAGCTCCAAGCTTCTGTGTTCTCAAGACTGAGAGGTCATATTTTCAGAGGTATGTAACAGGTCAAACACAACTGATGAATAAAGTTTTCTAATTTCATTAATCAATAACTGTACTAATCTACACCTGCTTCTGAGACTAATTTAAAATTAAAGATTAAAAAATAATATGAGCACTTCTTGCATATTTGCTTTGTTTTCCCTAATTTAGTGGATATAGGTCTGGTCATATCCTATAGGCAGGTTCTCTGTCAACTTCAGGAAAAGGGCTTGGCAGCAAGTTTGTTGGTTGATCAAGCAAATCTTTTAACTCTGTAGAATCACGAGGGGGTCTGGAAAATTCTGTTCATCTTTTTGAAGTCCCACAAAGTTTATTTCTGTCACTTTTATTTTCCCGTGATGGCCAGTGTATGGAAAATGGCAGCGTATCAGGCTCCATTCCTGCCTCAAGCAGCCCCAAACAAGGCTGTGTGCTGGCTCCCACGCTGGTTTCCTTCTTTTTCTTGGCTGTGCTGGCAGAGGCATTTTGCTGACACTGAGAGAGGAGTATTTATTTAGTTCTATACCAATGGAAAGTTCCTCCAGCGGCAGAGCTGCTCATCAGAGATCTTCGTTTTTTGGTTTGTTTTTTGGTTTTTTTTTTCCCCAAATGGCTCAATGCTGGCAATGTCTTCAGTCCCAGGCATTTGCTCAGTGTCCCTGTTGCTGAGCAGGCAGACGAGTGGGTTCCATGAGAGGACAACGGGATGGGCACATGGTCCATCCTGGTGCTGCTCCTCTGCAGTCTGGGGAGCTTTGCAGGTTGGTGAGAATGCTGTCACAGGAGCTGCCCAGGAGATGAGCCACTGCAAGGCTTTGTGTTTTGGCTGTGGCCACACCTCTGTGGAACAACACTGTGAAACTAAGCAGTAATGACAATGTCTGTCAAAATGTCCAGCTCATACTGTTCCTTCCTCCTTGTAAGACACACCGTTGCTCCATCAAAACCCATCCTACAGAGCCTCTATGCTCTATGGTTTCACCTGTTTGTGAGACTATGTGGTGGGGTGAAATACCTGATACACAAATCCTTGTGTATTGGCAAATTGTTCTCATTGAAAGAAGAAAATGCCTGGAGACCTTACTATACAGTTTGAAAATTCTTAAGGAAGTACTTTATGGTCAACAAAACCAAAGCAGCTGTTCCCATTTTGCTGGGATAACGCAAATCCAGCTGGAAAGTGAGCTGGACTGACCCCTGCCCTGAGGAGGAGACAGCAGCCCACGGCAGAGTAGGGTGGTGGCAACAGAACTGTAAACATCTTTGCAAGAAATCCTGAATTGCACAAAACCAGAGCCCCGTTCCTTGATTTGATAATCCCACTTTTTCCACGTCTAGCTACCTTTAAGACTTTTACATGGTTTCAGTTTCCAATGTACCTGTCCAAGCTGGGTGTTTTCTGGACTCAGGTATGCTGAAAACAGTGTGAATTTCCCTCATTTTTGATGAGATAACAAGAAAGGCAGGTAATAGCTGAATTCAACAGGATTGTGCACCTTGATGCAGAATCCCATTATAAACAGATATTTTAGATGTGCTCCCCAGAGCAATGTCCTAGAGTAGTTTAAAATGGATAAAGGAAATAACTAGGCAAAAGTATTTCATAAAGATGAGGACAGATCCTCAGCTGTCCTAAATTTCTGTAGCTCTGCTGAAACCAGTGGAGCCTTTTTATACTTTGCTATACTGGTGTTTCAGCACATAAAGGTGTCATTTTATGTCCATCATTAATTATGACCTGTATTTTTGAAATCCATCATCAGACAAATAATTCTGTACTTACCATTGTGACTAAACCTTTAGTCTAGGGTTGCAGGAAGAGGGACCAGTTAATCTAAAGACCAATAAAAGGGCAATTCACATGAGGAAAAGAATCTGATTCTGCATGGCATTTCAGGAATTTTAAGAATATTTTCCTTCTGTATCATGAAGCAGATTGATTAATTAACCTTGAATCACATTTAATAATCAAGCAATCAATTATGTGTTCCAGGAATTCTGATTTTATGACCCACCTCCCTAAACCAGCAAATTACCTTTACTGTGTGTGTTTAAGATGGAGTTATGGTGAGTTCTTTTGACTGCTAGAAGAACTGATGGACATAACATCAGGCAGATGGATCAGTTTTGGATAATAAGCTTGAATTTTGGAGGAGGACAGTACTTCTATTAGAACTCTATTAAGATCAATGATAGCCAGTTTTCCTTAAGCCTGGTACTACCCAGTAGTACAAGCGAGTTAATGAGGGACTTAGAAGTTGCTGGAAATACTTTATTTTTGAGTTTATGGACATTTGATACAGTGCTGAATCCATATATTGCCTTTAAATCTAAAAAGCATAACAAAACTCTACATTTTCTGCATTAATCTAGATGTATTTAATTAGCAGTAAAGCATGAGGCTGGGAGCCAGGAGGTCTGGGCTGTAACTGCTGTGGGGATCCTTTGCAAGCCTTGCCTTTGCCTGTCACCTGGGAATAAAAGCCTCTCCAGGGAGCGTTTGCCACAGTGGAACTTAATTTACTGATGTTTTTAAAGCACTTTAAAGCACTGAAAAGGGAGGCATAGGAGAAACGAGAATTGTGAGGATCTATTGTGCATCCCAGGACTCTGGTGGCTGTTAATGATGGACACATGGCAGAAAGTTTACAGAATAGCTTAGATAGCCACGTATTTGGGTACTTACGAAGCACAGAGCCTGTTCCTGCTGAAATCAATAGAAGTCCTGTGCTAAACCTCATGAAAGCAAGACCAGTCCTTGTTCTCTGGGTCTGTGTCAAAAATATGGTGCAGAGACATGTTGTCATAAAATTTTCTCACCAGGACTGCCTTCATCACATTGAACTAGAAAGTGCAAAGGAAGAGGGAAGCAAGATATGTATCTCTTTAAAGGAAACGGAATTTTCTTTTTAATCTCAAGACAGGCTTTTCCTGATTGCTGTGCACAGATATGTTTTACTTTGCTATTGCCAAATTTCTTGAGCTACTGCCAGTCGTAATTCATCTGAGCTCCCATGTCATGATTAAACACGTTGAGTGAGTGAATGAAGATGGGAAATGCCAGCGTATATAAATCACAACAGACTGCCAGTTGTTGTCCATTTGCTTCCTCCTGCTCCTCCTCGTTGTCTCCCAACACCCGTGACCAGTGCTGTTTCCTGATTGCTTCAGTCACAAGGAGATGTGTCCTGATCCTGCCTTTCTTACAGCTTAGTTTACAAAAGGTTTCCTCTTGTTCTGCCAAGTAATCCTTGTTTCTGGGGAAAGCCCATCTGCAACGCTCAGGTGAGTCAAGTCCAGTGGCATTGCAGGAGTATGTCCACATTACTGTGAAAAACCGCCTGGAAAAACCCATTCAGCTTGACATTTCAGCCACGTGAGGAATGAAACTAATCCACATCTCTCTTCTCATGGCTCTGCCCCAGCAATGGCTCCTACCCCAGGCCAAAGAGCTTTTAAGCCCACAGCCGGTGGAGGAAAGTGTACAGAACACTGGCACTATATTTCAGGCTGATGTAGATGGAGAATCACGCTCTGGGCTGTTGGCAGGTCACAAAGATGATAAGCGAAAACACCGAAAAAATGGTAAATCACTCAAGGAAAACTACAACTCTTTTGTTTTGTCCCGAAGTGTTTCCTTATAATCATAAACTATAAGGTGTTAAAGGGGTTAACAGGCTCTCAACTCATTGTCAACTAATTATCTTTAAGGTGTTGTCATCACATACTAATCGCTGGGTGAATGCCAGTCCCACCACGGGGAGGTGCCCAACCCCAGGGTGACCTTCTCTCACCTAACAGATGCTTACTTCATTAACTTCAACCATCACTTGCACGGAAAAAAGCTTTTAGGGGCTTTCATCTTTTTAAAAGGGCAGGGAAAAAACTCTAATAAACTGGTAGCCTGGTTAGCAGTAGGGGACAGCTTTAGCTTCAGGCACCATGGGTGGCTAAGATGTATGAGAAACAGATGTAAGGCCTTTGGTGATAGGTCTGCACTTTCTATTTATTGACAAATGAAACAGGCAATAGAAGGCAATTAAAAGCCAATGATTGCACACAAACAGTGCAAACCACAACAGCAGAGAGGAAAGAAAAGCAACAGCACAGTGCAGCTCAGCTTGTTCAGGGCCAAGTGACATCAATTTGGGAAGCAAAAATGTGATTTCTGTGCAAAGAAAATGTTTTGAGTTTAAAGCTGGAGGGGTTTCATAGCTGTTCTTGCTTTTGTATTCTGTTTTTCCCTAAGTGCTGCCCAGTTACAAGGCACTTCCCAGCTGTGTGACTCTGGCTTTCCTTCTGGGGTTCAAAGAGGAGGTTTAATATTGATTTTAACTGATGGAATGGATAAGAAAGTTAATCAAATCATATGTCTATGAAAAGGGGCAAAGGGACAATCCTTCATCGCTGTGACTGAATGTGACAGTGATTTGACACCAAACCTCAAGTTTGACAACCTCTTTATATTTCAATATTTTCTTAACAGGAGCTGTGACCTGGACACAAAAAAGATAAATTCAAATTCCTCTACTCAGTTTCTCTAGAGAGACAGATTTATCCCTTTTCATATCTAATCTTCTGCCCTCAGGAAATCAGCTTGCGAGACAGTTTATCTCTGAGAGAACTCAAGGAGTGTGTGTTCTGCTTGCAGGCTGACCTCCCCGATCCCAGAACCTACAGATAGGTAATACAGGGAAGAGGAGATCTTCTTTGTAGGCATTTTAACAACCAGGCCTGGGATAACACCTACTTTTCACTTAATATGATGAAGGTGCAAATCCATAGGCCTAATTTAAGTGAGTTTTTATTCTGAAAACTATAATTTTGCACCAGAGGCAAGGAGAAAACCAGTTCACCCTCCCAGGATGATGTTACGGCTGAGCAGAATCTCATTAAAAATCAATTCCTCATGTCCATAAAACAAGTTTATTTTATCTTGTGGGAGCCTGCTGTTAGCACTCACACAGTCCCATTGTGTGGAATTCCTGCCCCTAGTTGTATGCCAAACTGCACAGTGTACCATTAACGAGTTTCAATTTTATGCTAAGCTTTTCAATATTTTTGGTGTCATTTACTGCAGGTTATTTTGCCAGCATGTGGTGTCTTATAACATATGTTATTAATAGTGATGACATGTTTAGGTTCTGAAGGTTTAAACAAGACCTTCAATATTTACGTTTATAAAAGGGGGAAATGATGAGAGCAGGGCTGCCATTGGCCACTGAAGGCTCCAGCTGTGCAGGTATTCATCCTAACCCTCACAGGTCAAGGCTTGCTGGCCAACTGTTACAAAAACATAATGCAAAACACATTTTATAAGCACCACAAGACAAGCCAATACACGTTAATTATCTATTAATCTGCCCTTCTTGCAGAGGGTAACGGGAGGCACATGTGCTTGGCCTTGTGCTTTGCAGTACCCCACCCACCCAAGGCCTGCAGGGATGATGGCACCTGGGTGATATGGATGCCGTGGGCTCAGGTGTCCTAATCACTTGCACTGGCTTAACACCACAGATAATCTCAGAATAGCCTGAGCTGGAAGGGATTCATAAGGATCATGGGGTCCAGCTCCTGGCCCTGCACAGGACAGCCCCAAAAATCACACAATGTGCCTGAGAGCGTTGTCCAAGCACTGTTTGAACTGTGGCAGAGTTCAAGATGCTCAGCAGCACTTCTTCACTGAGACTGTGCAATGAAAGCAAGGTAAAATACACTCACATCTCAAAAAGAAAGGTTTGAGTTTATGCATTTTATGCCTTACTGCAACAGGTTAAGAATATGCACGTGCTCAGCAAATAGTTTTGCTGACCTGTGGTGATTTAAACTGCTCTAATTTGATTGTGTCCCTGGGCCTTTCATCTACAGGGCTTTTACAGCTCTCTGTGTTCTGGTTGGAAAAAGGCATTTGGAATTTTTAGGCATTATTGTAATTAATAAATAATGGTTTCATAATAATTTAGAAAATTCACTTTTGAAAGCTGTGAAGAAAACATCATATGTTTAAAGTATTGCTAATGTTGCCTATGTGTGTTTGGGAAGAGACAAAGAGGGAATTGCAGTCCTTAGTACTAGATGTAATTAGGATGATTAGTCAAGGCTGACTACACTGTAAATTATAGGGAGCAAAGAATGGTGCTTGAGTGATGCTTTGTGGTGCTAGGAAATGATTCATGTCTAGGAAGGATAAACACAGAGTCTTAAATGAATTATCATATACTGTATTTAGTTATAGTGACAGAAGGAGTCTAATTTTTATTTTTTTAAGATTTTTGGTGCACCTAAGATTGCAGGCTTAGGATTTTCAAAAGGACACATCCAACTTTATTTAGCCAACCAACTAATTGACTTTGTTTACTTGATTGAATTTCCCTTAGAAATTCCAGTGGCACTGGTTTAGGTTTTTGGTTCACGAAAATGTACGTGCATGGAAAAATGATGCTTAAAGTGGAATTTCCTGTGAACACAGAGTTGCTGTGTTTGTAACAGGTAAGTGGAGGCAGCAAGGAAGTGATGGGCACAGAGGTGCCTGTGGGCCCAGCTGCTGAACCTCCCATGTGTTGAACAGAACCAGGCATGGGACCTCTTGGGAGAAGATATCCACTTTTCATTCTTTACATAATTATTGTGCTTTATGTAACAGTGACGTTATTTGCTGTAATCTCAAATGCTTCAATTAAAATACAGGTAATTAAAAATGCGACATGACCTCATGCTGGTATCTCTGAAATGAATGGTCACAGAGCACAGACAAGAACTTGGTGACACATCAGTTGTTTGGGTCACCAGGGAGCCCAAGATCTCTGTTCCTCAGACCTACCTGGGCATAGGAGACATCATGGTTAGTCCACTTATTTTATTTTCCCATTATTTGAATTGAAATTTCACAATAAATAAAGTGAGGGATAAGATAGAGCTGAAATTATCCTTACGGTTTGGTATAAGGAAACAAACAAAATTACCTAAAACATCATGTATTCCCATGCCTATATATTTGGCTTCCATTCACCCAGTAAGAGTTGTGTGAAATTTTTAGGGAATTTCAACCAAATCAAATGAACAGAAAGAAAACTTAAAGTAAGGATTCACAGGGGAATCCTACGGGTTTTATGGAAAGAGATGTCTGTGTAAAATGAAAACTCCTTTCAGTACTTCAAGGGAACTGATAAAAAAGAGTTGAGAGTGACTTTATACACAGGCAGATAGAGGTAAGACCAGGGGTGATGGTTTTAAACTAAAAGAGGAGAGATTTAGATTGAAAGAAATTCTTCCCTGTGAGGGTGGTGAGGCCCTGGCACAGGTTGCCCAGAGAAGCTGTGGCTGCCCCATTCCCGGAAATTTTCAAGGGCAGGGTGGACAGAGCTTGGAGCATGCTGGGATAGTGGAAGGTACCCCTGCCCATGGCAGGGGAATGAGATGATCTTTAAAAGTCCCTTCCAGCTCAAGCTATTCTGTGAAAGATGTAAATAAAAGCCCCCCCTGAGAGAGAAAGGCAGCAGCACAGCTCCTGCTGTACTGATAGAAATGGGAAATACATGAGAAACTGTTACACTGAACACCCCAAGAAGAGAAGTCTGTGCTGGAGTTTGTGCTGTGTTAGACACAGGGTGATCCAAGCATGAGACACAACCACAGGTTCCACCAATTATGGTCTTTACAGAACCCCTTGGCTTTAGACCCCCAGCCCCCAAAATTATAATTCAATTTGAATTCAGCATCATAACATATCATCTATGAAATGGAATACTTCCAGTATGGCTAGGACACTTAAGAGTGATTCTATTTTGTTTAAAAGTCTGGCTTTTATGAGTTCCCTGAAAGGTTACACACAGAAGAAATAATTTGTTGTTAAAGTTCTTAAAAGTCAGGAAAAATCACCCAAATTTTATTTTCTTTCTAGTTAACGAATTTCAAAATAATATTCATCAGAGTTTTTCAAGGCAAATGGGCAAGTTAGGCATGCATCTCCCGTTGGCTTTCAGTGGGCGCTTAACAATTCACTGCCATATTTTTTCTTTAAAAATCTCCCCCACCAATATGCAACTATTCATTTAGGCAGGACTGATTTTGTATAGAAGGAGTGCCAGAACACTAACACAACTTGTAAATAATAGAGGGCTCTGCTGGGTGGTGAACTAGGTCCAGTTTTACCATGCTGCAGCCCTCTCTCAACAGCTAACCCTGGATTCAGGCATCCAGCAATAGGAGTGCAAATTGAGAAATACAGCTGGTGACTTTTTGCTTCATTTTTATTTATCTCCTCCTCTTAGAAGTCTCCAGGCCAGCTAGAATTCCACATTAAGGTCCCCTGCAGACAGCAGGAGCAAAGTAATTGGAATCAGAAAATTCTGGAGAACCAGAATGATCTGATCTTCATTGCTGATCCTCTTGGTTCATATTTATTTCTGATTTGGGAAGAGTCACCACCTCCCTACAGAATCTCTTAAAGGTCACCTGTGGAACTTCTCAGCATTTTAAGAGCCCTCAGATTTCAAGGGGGCTTGACAAAAAGATGGGAGAGCCCAGTGCTGTGCCCAAGAAGGCTTGGAAGGAAAGTGTGACCTGGACTCGGGTGTGCCAGCTGCTGCTGGGGCCAGGAGTGTGTCCACGTGCACTGAGCTGGCTCTCCCACATCCCTACATCCAATGAGCTGAGCGGGGTCTCTGCCCTGCTCTTAACCTCAGCACAGGCTCTTGCCTCTTCCCTGACACGAGATTTACATGTACAGCAGCTGAATGGCCTCAGGACCAGTGGTTTTCTTCCTCTTTGCCTAAAACTGCCCTTTCCGAGGGCTCTAACCATGCACGTCACTGTTTTGGAGGAGAACACAGAAATTCAGGTTTTGCAGCAGGTTCTAAATTCAATTATTACTTTGAAGTCATTACTGTAATCAACCCCAAAAGCACACAGACTCAGATGTAGTGCCCTGCTTTCCTCGTTTTTGGGTGCTCTTTGGGATCGAGGCAGACTCCTTGCAGGTCTGGCTTTTTCTCACTATGTCTTGTCTTCAGGACCTGGGAGCCTTTTCTGCTCCTCTCTTGCATGCTTTCTTTATCTCAGCTGATCCTGAAATCAACATCTTTCAGGATAAAAGCATCTCCTGTTTCCTGCACATGGTGTCTTTCCCAGAACCTACAGTCCCTTTGGTCTCTTCATTCACAATTCCCTGGCACTGTTTTCTGCTATTCCCTCTCCTGTCAGTTGGCCTTGAGCAGCCTCCAAAATTATCCAAGTCCCTACCTGACGATCAGCAGCTCTTCTTCCCTCCCAGTCTTTGAGACGTTCATCATACTTAAGAAATGAGGTAGCAGCTTTCTCCTTGTCCATGGCTGTTGCAGTGGAACAGACTTTTGGCAACATTTAGTGACCCCTTTTTTTATTAGCCTTGTGCAAAGGCACTAAAGTTTCTCTCATCACCTCCCTTGGATTCTGGGACACTCTAAGCCTAAGGGAGCCAAGAAAGAGAAAGATTCCCTGCTTGGGGTAGGTTTTGTAGCCTCTCAGACATGCAGAGAGAGTCCCAGAGAGCAAGCAGAATTCATGAGCTGTGTGTGGAGAGATTGCCCAACTTGTCACTTAACATGAAATTTTACAGTCTTTCCCTAGGAACGTATATTACTTTAACAAAATAAAAAGACTTTCCCCTTATCAAGCATTATTCTTTTACATTTACAGTTTGCCTGACATACAGGAGTAATATTCCATGGTTTGCTACAACTTGTAAGTTTATGACCCTTCTGTGGCAGATCAGACTAAACATAATTCATTCACAGCTACTTAGTGTTCTGGGAAATAAACCCCTGAACTTAAATAACTATAGTGTGACCTCTGTAAAATATTATTTATGGGTTAAGAACTGTTATTATGTACATATCAAGATATGCCAAAGGTTATAAAACAAACACTAGTCAGCAAACTGCACTGTTTACTGGCCGAGTCACTCATGGTTTGCTTTCTGGTTATAGTCCTACAAATTCTGTAAATGGAGAAAAAATATGACCTGGCTGCCTTGGTAATTAGAATGAAGTTGAAGCTATTGACCACTAAGGATTTGATAACAAATAATTCTCTGTCATAAACAGAATGCCAAAATATAATGAAGCAATCCAATGGAAACACATGGTGTTTTCCATTAAAAGAACATTGATTGCCACAAGGGTGCAGCCACTGTCCCAATCAGCAGGGAAATGACAGCCCTTCATCTGCTACTCATTTTGTAAGTCAGTCAGGAGAAAGCTCCAAGCATGTATGCAATGCCTGCAGAAGGGAATTTCAGGTTCTGGTTTTGATATCTGCCCTCCCACAGGGGGCTTGGGGAGCACGTGAGGGTGTATTCATTGCTCTGCTTGTTCGTGTGTGATTTACCTTTTTCAGAGCACAGCTTGTGCACAAGGCTCCTGAAATGTTTTACAGGCAGGGCTGTACAGACACATAGATCAGAAATGCTCATATCAGTCAAAACCACATCATATAATTTTATGTGAGAAATCTGTCATGGTTTATTTCCCCTTCCCCTTATCCCCCCTCCTCCCCCAAATAATGGTAATAGTAATAAAAGAAAAAAAAAAAAGGACAAAAAAGGTTTAAATGAAACATTAACCACCAACTTTATCTGGACAAGTCTTATAGCAGCCACATTTAATGCCATAGGACAGACCCTTCTACCACTTTTTCAGACAGAAAATTTCCCCAGGAATGTCAAAGGGATTTTAATAATTTCTGCAGTAAGGACAGATGTAAGTACCTGCATACAGGTTTTCCTGGCTCTCACATCAAGTCCAGTAGTGCTCAGCTCACAAAGATCCCTTTCAACTTGCTCTTTAGACATCAGGGAGGATTTTCAGCATGTAAAGTAAATTAGTATGGGGAAACCAAAAATTTTTTAGCCCTCTGAAGAGAAAATTTTTCCATTATTAACTCAGGTGATTTTTTTTCTTTTCTCATCTTACTACCAAACTACCATGTAAGAGAGCTGGTACCAAAAGAGCAAAGAGCCCTGTGGTTAGAACAACCCCTAGAGATGGTGAAGAATGAAATTCATATTCCTTTGCAAACTTTGGATTTGCACCTTGGTGTGCCACATCCCATGGGAGTGCCCAGCCTGCTTTCCCCCTGGGAGCTGGGTGGAGCACCTTTCACTGGAATTTTTCAATCCGTTTTGTTCAACAGTTGTCTTCTGGCCTTCTACTTAATGCTTCTCCCATAGTGTTTGCTGTGAGGGACCTCAGTCTGTCACACATCCTCACATTTCACACATCCTAATATTTCCTTCATGACTCGATCCTGTTACAGCAGTGACACTCTGGCAGGGACTCCAGGTACTTACATAAACACCATTTTCATTGGATTGAGAATGTTGGAAGATCCCAGTTTAGTAGAAAGGAGAAACCACGTCTTGTACCAATATGGTGCAGAATGGGAGGAGTCAGTTTTCTGCTGTATTGTCACTTCTGGATGGAGTTGCAGGAGTTCCAGGATGATATCCCTAACCTGGTTGGAAAACTGGCTGTTAGCACATGATCTAAACTGCTCACTAAACCCTGAGCTTCCCTTAGAATATGGCAGGTGCAGACTTATCCACCAGTCTCTGGGGATGTGGGAGGTACCAGAACAGGCAGGCTTTGAAGTGCTGGGTGTATTTTCCTTTGAAAAAATGAAAAGAGGTGGCATTGCCAAATATTTGGTTCCTTTTGCTAGGTCACAGTTTAGGTTAATGTTTACTCATGCTCAGACTTCCTTGTGACCTGCTTTAGTTTAGCTGAAGCAGGACTGGGGGGCCTGGCTTTCAGAAGAGCTGTGCATCCATGTTTGTATCCTAGGAGGAAAAATCCAAACCGTGGGGAAACAGGGCACACAGTGAGCACAGAGCATCTGAGACAGTGTGAGCCAAGGAGGGGGACCCTGACAGGGGACCTGGGTAACCTGTGTCCTAGTCCTGGCTCTGTCCCATCTGCAGGGTAGTCTTAGGCCACCACTTTTCCCCTCTTTGGTCTGTTTTCCTTCTTCCCTTATGTGTTGTCTGTTTTGATGGTAAATTCTGTGGGACAAGCTGAGTGTTTCCTCCCAGGTTTTCATGCAGTTCCTAGCACAGGGCAGTCCTACGCTTATTTAACTCCCCTAAGGCACCACTAAAAAGCAAATAACAGGAGAGATCTGAACATTTTTGCTCTTATGTATTTAATAAGACTAAATATGTATTTTAAATGTGAGCTCCTGCAGGTCTCCTGGGTTTTTTTCATTTACACCCCAGGTAATTTTTGGCTTTGATTGCCCAGGAGGCTTTAACATTTATGTCCTTGGAAGAGGCTGGAGCTGGTAGTTGAAAGCACAGCCTTGTGCTGCTCAGAGCAGTCCCAGCCTGCCCAGGGGGCTGCTCTAACTAACCAGAATCAAATTAAAGCGCATCATAAAATTACAGCATGCTTTTCTGTAAAGTTTTATTCTTACTTTCCTGGGCCTGGCCTTCAGGTTTCATTAGGAGCAGTGCTCAGCAGAGCTCCCTGTGTGCTGAGGGTACCCTCTAGAGGAACAGGCACTGCAGCAGTGAAACACAGGGATGCTCGGTCTTCCCAGGGGCTTTTAAGGCTGATGAGAAATTAGGGAATATGAAATGCTAACTATGGATCCTGTCCATTTGTGCTTCTCACTTTGTGCAAGGGTGACAGGGTGCAGGTGATTTTAGGGCTCAAGTTTGAAGGGAGATGTGTGCTTCTTCAATCCTCCCAAAATCGGGGGGTTGTGGTTCCCAGGCCTGGTGGGAACAGTGCAGTGCAAAGAGGAACACAGCTCTTAGTGTTTCCTTGTGGGCATAGTGCTGACAGAGAATCATTTAGGTTGGACCTCTTAGGTCATCAAATCCAACCATTATCCCAGCACTGCCAAGACCACCACTAATCCCTGTCTGCAAGTGCAACATCTAAAAGGTTTTGAACACTTCCAGGGACTGTTGTTATTATTCACCACTTCCCCTAACAGCCAGTTTTGGGCAGCTTGACCACCCTTACAGTGAAGAAAGTGTTCCTAATATCTAATCTAAACTTCCTCTGGTGAGGCCATTTCCTTCTGTCCTACCTCTTGTTCCCTGGGAGCAGAGCCTGACCCCCACCTGGCTGCACCCTGCTGTCAGGGAGTTGTGCAGAGCCAGAAGGTCCCCCCTGAGCCTCCTTTTCTCCAGGCTGAGCTCCTCCAGCTCCCTCAGCTGCTCCTCATCAGATCTGTGCTCTGGATCTTTCCCCAGCTCCATTCCCTTCTCGGCATCTGATCCAGCCCCTCAATGTCTTTCTTGAAAGGATCCCAAAAGTGACCCCAGGATTCAAGGTGTGGCCATGGTGGTCCCCTCAAGGCTTGTTCTCCAGGCTTTTGGGATCATGCAGGCTGAGCATGACACTCAGGCTGTCAGTTCTCTTCAGTCTGGCCTGCCCTGATGGGAAAATTGCTTCCACTGTCCATGGAATGGGGTAGGTCTTCCTGAAATGAAGCCCCACTTCATGGGAGGAAAAGGAGTTATTTGTTATCCAAGTTTTTGCAGCCTTTCCCTCTTCATAAAGATATTCTTTACATTCAGATCTCAGCACTCTCCAGCTGAGTATGTCTCTTCACTCCAAAACAGTTGGAAGGAGTGACTTTTGTAAGAATGGCACTGGCAACACAGCTGCTTTCTCGAAGAATTATGGAAAAGCTGACAGTATCTAATGACAGCAGAACATGTATGCAAAATAAAGCTCACATTCCATTCTCCCTTGCAAAAGCCGAACCTTTATATCCCTGTTGCCTTATGGCAGTACTTCAGTGGCTCTTGGTTTGAAAACAAAAGAGGCAGCTCCATCTAGAGGTCTGTGACAAAGCAAGAAATCCTGGTTTTCATAGCTCTGCAAGTAGGAGTTTCTGTTGATGCAGCCTTGTGTATGTGGGAGTGCTTTCTCCTGTTCAGCGTGGCTTTACCTTCTGGTTTCTAAATGTTTTGTAAATTCTAAGATTTTTGGAGCAGGGTCTTGAAGTTTTAGAGCAACACTGAGCTATTCTTATTGTCCCAGCTTATCATTCAGAGTGAGCTGCAGCTCAGCAAGAGCAGCCCTATGTGTACAGAGTTCAGGACAGAAATGGGATGGACAGGGAGGTGCTGAGCATTACTGCTCCCTGATTCTTTTACAGACAGCTGAGAATTTTTCAGTGCAGTGTGTGAGCGAGGACTGTGCTCAAGCCTGCACTGGTATTTTCTGTCTGAGTCCTTGCTCTGATCCCAAAGAAGGGAAGAGTACCACTGTGGGAACCACCATGGAGTGGGGATGGGGACATGCAGGTAACTTTTACTCACAAGTATGCCCCAACAGAAGTGTTATTTTAAGTAATTAGGAACCTAACCGTCTGACTCAAAGGGTCCTTGGGATGGCATCTTTGTATCTCAGAGATCTTGTGCCTTACTGAGATTTTAAAGATCTCAGTAAAAGTGCATATGGAGCTTTTTTTTCTTCTTCTCAGTGATGATTAAAGCACAAACACAGAGATACGTCCCCTGCACAGCACATCCCAGAGTGCAGCCCTGCCGCAGCACTGCAATCCTGTGCTGGGGGTTATGCTGGGGTTTGGTTCTGAACCAAGAGGAGAGTTCTTCGTAATGGACTGAAGAAAAAAATCAATATTCCTTAGATGGAACTCAAAGGTTAATAATCCCCAATACATCCTATGTGTTTCTTTTTCTTCTAATCATCCAGTCCAGGTAGTTGTTCCCTTCTCCCTTTGAGCATCCTTCATCATCATTATATTCTCCATAGCGTACTCCCATCAGAATACTTTTAACTCCATTATTTCTAACCTTTTCCTGTTGCCTTTTCAAATTCCATCTGCACTACAGGTATTGAAGATGACAGATCTTGTGGTTGCTAGAAAATGTACAAATAAATAGAAATTATTGGTCAATGCCTGCATTCCAGTGGAACAAAGTTCAGCACTTGAGATGAAGAAAAAATGTGCAGTTCTTGGCAGATGGGACTTTGTTCTAATGAGAAAAAGAAATTTGATGAGAGACACGGCAGGAAACTGAAAGATCAGGCTCAGTCTTGACTGAAAACAAAATTTTGAGAGCTTGTTGATCCTTTGCCAGTGTTAAAGGAGTCAACTCCGTTAAGTATTCTTAGCTAATATAATGAGTCTGGAACATGTAGTCATAATAGCCCCATAACATTAATACATTTATTTTTTTCTCCTCTAGTCTACTTAGTGTTAAACAATGTCTGCTATTGTTTTAGCTTAGGTCATAGTTCAGTCTTTGGAGGATTTGACAAAATGCAAAGTTAAATTATTCAAGAAAAGAACAACATCCTACTTCTTAAGGAATAACATTAATATTAGACAAACATTGCAGGAAGCAAGGACATCTTTAACTAGATCAGGTTGCTCAGAGCCCCATCCAACCTGACCTTGAATGTTTCCAGGCATGGGACATCCACAGCTACTCTGTGCCAGTGTTTAACCACCCTTGTTGTGAAAAATTTCTTTCTTATATCCGATCTAAATGAACCCTCTTTTAGTTTAAAACCATTACTCTTATTGCGACGGGGTCTACCAAAAAGTCTGTCTTCCAAGCCCCTTTTAAGTACTGAAAAGGTCTCCTGGAGCCTTCTCTTCTCCAGGCTGAACACCCCCAACTCTTTCAGCCTTTCCTCGCAGCTCCAGCCCTCTGAGCATCTTCATGGCCTCCTCTGGATTATCTCCAACAGTTCAATGTCCTTCCTGTGCTGGGGATCCCAGAGCTGCAGCACTCCAGGTGGGCAAAGACTCTGGGGTCTCTTCAGTGTTTGAACAGTCCTGCTGTTCCTCATGGAAAAATCCCAAGATGTATTTTGTTCTGGGCTGACCAGAAACTGAAATGGGAAGAGATGCTCTTTTATTCTACCCCATTTCCAAAAGGTAAAGAGAATGCACACGCCTGACAGTCTGGGGCCATTCCCAGCAAGCCTCTGCTGCTTAAAGGCATAAAGTGCACATCCTTGGGTTTCTTAAGTACTTCTGAATTTCTTGTCCAACTGGTTCTGTTGCACAACATGTTAGCACGTGCTGGCTTGGGAAAGAGGGTAGGAAGGAAGTTGTTATCAGGAGCTGATAGGAGGGAAGCTGTATCCCAATGCCTTGTTTATAGGCAGGAGCAGATAAGCTGACTCATATCTCTGAGTCCCCAGCACTACAACATCCCCATGCTGATACCACGTGAGACACAGGCATGGGCACTCACAAGAGGCTTTAACCCCTGCCCCAGGGATGATAGAAGCACTTTCTAATCCTTGGTTGTACAAACCAGTACAAACTTGAGGCTGTTCTTAGGAAAACGTCCCACCTTTTTCCTCTCGATATTGGATCCATTGACTGCCATAGCATCCGAATGGGCTTGCAGGTAGCACTGGGCTGCTGTAATTTGACCAAATTTGAAGTCCCTGCTTGTCCTCTGACCACTGTGTAGTCAAACCATGGTAAGAAACAGGGTTGGTGAGGCATCTCCAGTGCAATGCATTCAGAAACTGCATTGTGAATCACTTTTTTTGCAGGAGTGTGACCTCCCCTCTTCAGAGAGTTAAGCACCACGTGTGCCACCAATACCCTGTGCTGATTGTGGCCCTCTCTGACTGATCCAAGCCTTTGGTGAACTGGCTGGCTTACCCACACCAGCTGTGCCTTTGTAGGAGAGAAGGATTTTAAAAGTGCCATTAATAACTGCAGTGCAGTAGAAAAAGACCAACAGCTCAGAAATGGAGTGATTTCAATACCACTAAATATACCCAACCCCACAGAGGGTAAAGCACAGTCATTTCACATATCTCCGCCTCTGAAGTGCTGATAGTTGTTTTGCAACACCAGCCGGGTCTAGCAGTGATTGGAGGGAGTCTGGAAGATCCTGTTCCCAAAGAGCACTAACAACTCATTTCTGGGAGTCTCCTCCCTCGTTTGTGCACCATGGCACTGCAGGTGGAAGAAAACTGCTCAGACTGCTCCAGGAAAGCCACTTCCATGACAAGCTGCTGCCAGTCCTTCATGGCATTTTGACACTGGTGTTGTTTTTCCATTGCTTTGAACTGAAAGAGGTGAAGAAAGCAGAGTGAAAAGTGGATCAGGGGTCTTCAGCATTGAAAATGTGGAAGGAAAGGTCTTTCATATCTTGGTAATACTGAGCAATATTCCTCACGTCCAAGCATTTGCAAGATTGTGGCTCTAGGCTTATTTGTAAGTCACAAGGCCAGAAGAGAACTGTACAATTATCTGGGCTAAATGTTAATGAGGGATAGTTTCACCCTTAGTTGATGCATCAGTCCCTACAAAGAGGAAGTAAAAGACATTTTTAAACTTGAATGTTGGATTTCAGTGAGCTAGAAAGAGAGAACCATGAATGAAGCAGATTTTCCAGCCTCACGCATTACTGATACACATTGCTGTATCTTTTACCTAAATCCCACTATTACCTACATGGGTGGAAGCTGCTGCCCAAAAAAAGATACAGAAAAATCAGGAAAGCAGAGGGCACTGCAGATGCCTGGTGCCTCAGAGCTCTCTGGTTTAGAGGAGAGGTTTGTTGGGCTCGGGGTAGGGGGCTGGCACGAGAACTGAGTGTCCACATGGACGCCTTGTACCCATTTCTGAGCGTGTCCGTCGTGTTTGGGAATAAGTGAGAAACTAAATTATAAATAATAGAGTGAGACTGCTGGGAAAGAAATAAACCCCAGTAAACCAGAACAATCAGTTTGTTCTCCAGTGTTTCCTGTACAAGTAATAAAATCTAATAACTGAGTTGCTGTTAACAGTTAATGACCACTGCATTTGTTAATGGACCCAGACAAATGAGAGCAGTTTAATACAACAAACAGGCCATTAGCTGTATTAATGGTTGGCTTGTAGGAGTTAGTGCTCTTATAAACTATATTCTGCAGTTTATAATACCAGCACTTTATAAAATGACCCGGTGTTTTCCAAAAAATAAAAAATAATAAGGATCAGGTGAGCTACAATTTAGTAGTGGAAAATCATTATGGATGGCAACTAAGAAAAACTGATATTAAGCTACAATCTCTTTTTCTGTTTTGCACTGGAATGAATCAGGATCAACAGCAAACATACAAACCAGGACTGATTCTTGTGTAGCTTAAATGAGTGGCAGCTTTGCTTTTGACTTCAGTGAGTTTTGGATTGATTCTGTAATTATTATCATTAGAGAGGAATATTTTTTTTCTTTTTCCCCCTAGACCACAAATGATTCCACATATGGGATATTCAGTCTTTAGCAGCTGTCATTGTTTAAAGGTTTAACAAGCAGTCTTAGAGAAAGAACTATAAAGGGAAGTGGTAAAAATAGACTAAAATTAATAGAGGAACAAAATAGAGTTAGTTCCTTCTTCGATTGCCTCTACAGTTCTCTTAATTCTTGTATTTTTTATAGTGTATTTAGCTGTAGTTTCAGTTACAAAAGGTGTCACTGGCACTTTCTGCAATGGTAGCCATGAAAGACAAAATTCTTCCATTGCTTTAGAGACTCACTGTTGAATGTAACCAATGTCTGGCAGAAATTTAACGTGGAGCAATTTAAGCTTTTGCCCTTAACTTGCCAAATGAGGATGACACTAAATTATGACAGAATTATAGGTTACTGGGGAAGGGAATAATGCACAGTTTGGTATGAAAAAGAAATGGAGATTTTTGCAGGGCGCATGAATGGGCTCTAATTTGTATGTATCTGTAGTGTGAGATTAGGCCAGGCTTAAATCATAATGTTACAACAGGACTTGGCCAAGGTCTTTGGATTTGTTTGTGGAGCTGAACTGCAAGTTTTTCAAACAGGTTCCCAAAAACATTAGAGAGAAGTTGCATAAACTTATCCTTAAGGTTGCTGTGACCTGAAGGAAGAATGCAGGAGTAAACTCAGAGAATTGTTCCCATTTTTGACCACGCACCCACCTGCAGGGAATGGTGCCTAAGCCAGTCTAAAGAGATGTCACTCTTCAGGTTTTTTACTTAGATATGAAAATTACAAACCAGAGGAACATAATAAGCTCACTGCATCCCTCCTAGATTCATCATACATCAGGCAAGCTGTTCCGTGTTCTTCCTGCTCATTCCTCTCAGCTGGCAATCTGTGGTTTAAGAGGTTCCTGGGCCAGGGTTTATCTCATGGTCAGTAGTCACTATTACGTCTATCCTCCATTAATACCTAGTCCCTTATAAGGCCATTTAAATTTCCAGCCTGCAGTTTTTGCAATCAACTCCAATTTGTAACTATGCATTCTGTGAAAAGGCATATGTTTTGAACCTCTGACCTCAAAACACCCGTAAGTGTCCTTTAGGTCTTGGCTGGGAAAGAATGAAAAATCCTTTCCTATTCATACAGCTCATGTGGTTTGTGACTGTACAGATCTTGCTCATATTTTACTTTGCATTCATTCCTTCCCAGACTTAGAAATATCAAGCTAGGCACTCTCTTTCCCTTCATAACCATGTTTCATGCCTTTCATCACCTTTGTCATCTTTTTCTGTGCCTTTCCTAGTTCTATTCTGCATTTTTTGAGATGGAGGGAGCAGCAGGCTTGCACACAATAAATGGTATGAGTGTGTCATTTATACAGTGCCTGACTGACAGTTTTGGCATTGCTGTCAGCTGCTTTGAACAATTACCAATAGTCTACTTGTCTTTTTGATTGTTGGTGAGCTCTAAGCCGTTCTTTTTTTTTCCAGGGATTTTTCCACTACTACACTAAAAGCTGCTCCTAGAGTGGCAGGCTAATAAGATTGCCTGTAACCTGGCTTGTTTATCCTGTAATTTACCCATAATTCAGATTGCACTGCCTTGTCTGCTTTATTTTCTATTTGTTGCCACTGCATGTCTCCCACCACTCTGCTGCTGAGGTCCATCAAGAGCTCTGTTCACTCTTCTCAGTGGGTTCCCTGAACAACTCTGTGTCATGGACTGCTTGGGGAACCATCCAGCTTGGCAGGAAGCACTGGGAAGAGCTCAGCCTCCCTGAGCACTTGAGGGCACAGAATGAATCACCCTGCCATGCCTGCAGCCTGGTCCCCGAGGTCCTGCTGGGGAAGGGAAGAGAATCCACACTCCTGCAGACCTGACTGGCCCCCAGAGCTGTGCAAGGAGGATCAGTGCAGCCATCACCAGATGGTGCTGCTGCATTCAGCCTTGCAAGGTCATGGTGTGCAGGGGTGTTTTGAATCTTGGAAGAAAATACTGAACTGGGGATGTTCTCCACTGCATGAATGTCTGGAGAGTAGGCAGGGTATGTTCTGACTTCATGTCACTGCTCAGTTCTCTCTGAGAACAGGACATTTGGGCTTTGGCTGGGAGTTCAGAGTAGGGGTGTGTTCAGATGCTGTTTGAGATGATCTGTTCCAGACTGGTTTGAATGGATAAACAAAATTAATTAGATTCACATCATATGAGTCCACAGGATTGATTTTTTCCTCCAGCAGAAAACTGGCTTGTAATGCTGTTCACCAGAAATACTTACAACCACGGCTCTCCTGCTTTTTTCCTTGAGTTTGACAATTCTTGCTGATTTTTTAGAATTTTTTTTTTTGAGTCTGGGTAGAGGAATCACGTTATCACATGAGATTCCAACAAACCACTGTATAGAAAAAGTTGTTTAAGTCCTCATTCCTATTGCTATTATAGATGAAACTCCAGCCTGGCAAAGTACTTCACCTTGTGTGATTAAGCAGAAGAAATGTCACTGTCTGAGCCTTTAACCAGCAGATTTTTGCCTTCTCCCTGTTTCTGCCAGTAAATATGTGAACCAGCTATTACTTTTAACAAGTAATGCATGGGATGACTTTCATCTCTGCTTGCTCAGAAAACTGAGGAAAAGCTAAAGAGAAATTTTGACAGTACTATGGCAGTCTGTGATTGTAATTGTTTGTCTATTAACTATAGTCTCCTAGCTCCAAACATTCTTCACTGCATTGAGCCCTTTGAAGGGCTCTAAGCAAAGTAAAATCTATATTTGATGATTTGGAATTTACAGAGTGAGTGCTCCAGCCTTTCTAAGGCCTTCAGCCTTATCCTGTGGGCACTCCTGCTCTGTGCTTTAAAGTTTAGGCTGTCTTTAAACCCTGTCTGCAAACCTGAGTGAGTTCTGGTGAAGTCTTCTGAAAGCTCTGGGTTGCCCATGATGGTCAGTATGGATTCTTCCCTGGCTTTAAGGGACACCTCATAACTAGGAATGACAGAAGAGGTCAAAGTACAAAATGACAGATACTGATGCTTTCAAAAAGGTAAATGAGGGGCTTTTTTATTTTATGGTGTCACGAAAGAAGAAGTGATGATTCCAGACATGAAAGTAGTAGCAGATATAGAGCTGATAAACAAAAATATCTATTTCTGACCAGCTCGCTGCTGCAGGATACCAGAATCCAAGAACGTATGAAGATTAAAACCAGAGAAAATAAAATTACCCAGAATGATCACAGATAATGCTAAAATGCATTTCAGAAGGAACATCAGCACAAAAATCCTACATCTTCAAGTCCTCTTTGAAAAGAGAGTACTCTGTGTTTACTTGGCCATACCTGCTGTTACAAGATCTGGAGCTGGTCACTCCTGGAAACAAAATCCCAGAACCTGGGGTGGCAATTTCTAAAACTAAGCCAGTATTCCTCCTCAGGATGAGCTGTCCTAACCAAGCTCAAAAAAACATTAAACACTTCTCCAGTTAATAGTGACAGATCAAGGAACTTAAAAGCCTTGAAAGGAGACCTGTCAGGAGTCTGATTTAAGAGTCTACAAGTTTTTCTGGCGGAACAGTTGCTTCCATGTGAGGAGTGATCACATTACTGAACCTGTTCCACCTGCTCTCTCCAGAGGAGGCAATCAGAGACAACCTGCTCTGTCTGAGGCTTGGAAGGAGCCTTGGCTTGGTGCTCCTGCAAAACTTGGAATTCTAGAAGGAGAAAACAACAGGGCAGGGGAGTAAACGGGATGGGAAAAAATAGAGACAGTCTGCTAGGGATGGAAGAGCTGAGGTGAGAGGAGTGGTCTGGGAAAGTAAAGAAAAAATGAAAAAAACACACAAAAAACCCCAGGCTGCAAACTGTCAGCCAGTCTTGGCACCATCCAGCTGTGGTGGGGTCACTCAAAGGACCGCATCTTAGGGCGTGCAACCTAATTCAAATGATACCGGCTAGAACAGTGCCACCGGGAAGGCAGGATTTCATTGTTCCCTACCCAGTTCACACCGCTTTGCTGTGAAATCTGCAAAGCAATTACAACTAATTAAATTCCGACTTTACTAAGTGAGATCAAACCCCCGAAGAAATCCACCCTAAAACCAACCCTGCGCGCCGAGTGCCAGGCACGTTAATCAGCCTCAATTAAGCCCCGAACGGCGCGGTTGTTACAATACGGCAAAGCCAACACATCCTTATGTTCTCCGCGCACGTTCTCCCGGCCGGGCGGTGCAGGGAGGCGCCGGCTGCCACGGGCGAGGTGCGGGCGGCGGAGGCAGCGCTGCCCTGGCTCGCTCCTCTCCCCGTGCAGCCGCCGAGGGGCCGCAGGTCCGAGCGGCGGGCGCAGCCCCCGCCCTTCCCGGGAGAGGCTGAACGGGGGCTTGGAGCCCCCCGGCGGTGTCTCGCAGCTTTACCCCGGCGCCGTGTCCTCTCTCGGGGCCGGGTCCCTGCCTCTCCTCGCCCCGCGCCGGGGGCTGCGGGCCACGCCTCGGCAGCAGCGGGACGGGCAGAGCCGTGCGCTCCCCGCCCATCCCCGCCCTCGCGGGACGGCTCCTCCCCGCCCGCCGCCGCCGCCGCCCC
>WEKY01001291.1:213363-264943 GCA_013390045.1 Picathartes gymnocephalus
GCCGGCAGGAGAGGCTGGGTGCCTCTCCCGGCGGGAGCGGGCTCTGGCTCTCCTCCCGGCTCCCGGGCGCCCCGGGGGCGCGGCCATGTCCGGAGCCATGAAGTTCAGCGGGTACCTGAAGGTGCGCATCGGGGAGGCGGTGGGGCTGCAGCCCACCCGCTGGTCCCTCCGGCACTCGCTCTTCCGCAAGGGCTACCAGCTCCTGGATCCCTATGTCACCGTCAGCGTGGACCAGGTGCGCGTGGGGCAGACCAGCACCAAGCAGAAGACCAACAAACCCACCTACAACGAGGAGTTCTCGGCCACGGTCACCGACGGACATCAGATCGAGCTCTCCGTCTTCCACGACACCCCCATCGGCTACGATGACTTCGTGGCCAACTGCACCTTGCACTTCCAGGACCTGCTGCGCTCCGCCGCCCCCAGCGACACCTTCGAGGGCTGGGTGAGTACCGGAGGAGAAGCCGGAGCAGCGCTGCTCTGGGAATGAATGAAGGGCACTCGCGGAGCCGAGGCTTGTCCTTGCACGCCTGTGCCGCAGACACGCAGCCTTGTGTGTGTCTGCAGGTACACAGGTGTGTTCCTTCACGCATCTGTTTGTGCCCCTCTGCCTCACATTTGCTCAGGCTGCTGCTCCTTAGGGACCCTAAAGACCCTCAGCTGTCGTAGCTGGAGGGTGAAGACGCTGTAGTGGAGGGCTGTGAAGTCCTCTTTGTAAACGAGACCTGTAATACATAACTTGCAAACTACGCCAACAAATTCACACAAAGGTGTTCCTTCCTCCTTTTGCTCAGCACACAGGGGCGCACTTGGAGACTCGGATACCTGGCTTGGATGTATTTCTGCCCAACTCTACACATGCTTGCACAATAGTTTGATGTGTGCATGCGGATTTTTTTGACTTCTTAGCAGAATGGCAGGACTAGTCTTGTGTCTGTTATGTACACCGTTGCTCTGGGTCGATGCAGTTTCACTCTGAGCTAATTCTAGGTTATTTCCAGGTAAATGTCACTTGTATGCAGCCCAGAGAATCTCATTTATGGCTTAGTTCGATGATGAGAGAAACAGTACAGGCTCTAAAGTTGTGCCTTTGCTTCCAGTCTTGTAAAGGAGGAGGAGGTGATTGCATTGATCCCGACAGTTTGCTGGTAAGAGTTAGGTTAACAAAAAAAGGCATTTATTCTGAGTAGAGAAGGTGCAGAAGAGCTAAGAATGTTCAAGGCTGTGATGGGTATGAACTTTTTGAGGCCAAGAAGTTCAGCCTGTGTGGTCAGATAACCACCACAATAAAACCAAATGTTGAGGAAGGAGAGCTGACAGCGTAAAGAACAGATAAGACATCTCGATACTGTCACTGGGGAGAATGCTGGGGCTTTCTGCTCTCACCCAGTGTCTGTGGCTGAGGTGTGATGCGTGATTACAGGCAATGATTAAGAAATGTATGTTGGGGCCATTTTACTTAGGTACCTTGTGGATAGGCGTGAGGTTCACGCACTGGAGGTGTTCTCTCTCAGTCCCTGATGCGATTTTTGTGTCAGACAGAAGGGTCTCCAATGGCTTAGCTGAGGTGTTGCTCCTGAAGCCCAGAGCTGAGGTCACGGGATTTGCCTGGTGATGCATGCCCACCTTCCCAGGCTACCTGTGCCTCTGGAAAGAATCTGCTCCTGGGATTTGTGCTAAACCAGTTTTAAATACAGAACAGACCCCTATGGGCAAGGCAAAGGAGCGAGCTTGGGATGGAGTGCTGTGGTTTTGAGGATTTTCTTGATGTTTGAATTGCTGGGGATGTTTGCTGTTCAGAGAGGCCCTGTCCTCTTGGGAGGCTGGAGTCCTGGTCACACTGGAGCTGGCTACATGTGGGGTGGCACTGCTCTGCTGCAAAGGTGGTGGCCTTATTTACATTACTAAAATACCTGTCATAATACTGCCTCTGGTGTGGATGCACGTACATTTCTTTCATTTAGTCCATCCTGCAGTGCTGATTTTTAGGGCAGATGCAGACTGTGGCCTGAAATACTCATCTGGTCTTTGGTGAGGGAGAAGTTTTTAATCCTTGCAGGATAGATATGGGTTTTATGAACTCCTCTACCTGTGAGCTGATGGGTGCAATGGAGTGGGAAATCAGTGAATTCTTTTAACTGGACTGATGTAAACTGATGTTCTATCTGGGCATGTAGACAGAGGCTGACAGCTACTGCTCTCCCTTTAAATTAATGTCTGAAACTTACAGCTGGGGTGGATTTAGTGGGGAATGAGCAAATGTTTGTCTTCCGTTGCCTTTCTCTCTGCCCTCCCTTCTGATTTGCTTCGTTAGCATCTCACATAGCGTGCAGCCTGGATCACATGATGACAGGGAACAGCATCTTGCCCTGATAATTTAATATGTCTTGATAAATCCAGCAAGGCTGTCACGGGAGTTTGTGTAATCACAAGGATAGGAAATGCTGGTTTGTACTAACCCAAGGTCTATGAGCTATTGGCACAATACAAAACACCACAGGGAAATGTTGATGATTTGCAGCATCTCCACTCCAAAATCCTTAATTTCTCTCCTTTTTCCATCCCCCAGACAAAAGCACAGGCAACTATGAAGTGAATTGAGTGAGAGGAAAATTGGTGAATCTTCCCAAGTTTAACCTGGCTTGTGCTTACTTGGCTGTGCACAGTTTTTCATTTTGATTTGAAATAGAATTTTTATGTTCACTTGTCAGAGACAGGGAAAGCAGTATTTTCGTAAAATCCAAATGATTAGTAGCAAGCAAACAGGGCAGTTGGCTGCCACTGCTCCCTGAGCTCTCCTCCTGAGAGGGAGCTGTCGGGAATTACCTGTGACAGTCTTGATGTCAGCTCTCAAACTCCTGCTGCTCTGTTTATAAACAGGGATTTTCTCCTGCTGAAAAGAAAAAAGAAGTGAGTAGTTGTAACATTGGTCAGCACCTCTTGTGAGAACTGTAGGAAGTTTCAGTGAGAGGCAAGGAGGAGCAGTTGGTGTGTAGAATTGGTGCTTCCCAGATGACTTGCAGGTACATCACTGCAATTATGACCCCGAACACTTATGCAGATGAGTAAGCGTGTGGACATGAGCTGTCTCATCAGTAATGCTTATACCTCTGAGTCATCCCACTGGGTGCTGGGACAGTGTTCTCTGTTCATGGTTTGCTTTAAAATTCATGTCTCAGAGACTTCAAAACTGACCCTTTTCCTTCTAACCATTTTGGTTGGTTTCCGAGGTCTTTTTAGTAAATGCATTAGCATGGTCTGGAAGTCTTCTAATTTGCGTATTAGTTGTTAAACACGCTTGACTAATTTTCCACAGATCAGATTTGTAAGAGATTATTAACTTCAAGATCCTTCTCGCTGTTTCCCCTTTCTTATATTTACTTGTCAGGTTTCAGCACAGTAGTTTTCATTGATATTGTCAATTAGCTGCCACCCCGCCTTCAGCGCGCTTTAGCGCAGTCGAAGCCGAGCGCGATCTCCCCGCTGCCATGTTCTGTCTCTGGTAGGCATTTGCCTGAGTGGGTGTGAGATTGTGCAAACCTGAATGGTAGCATTTTACACAGGTGTGCATGACCAGGTGCAGGGCAGGAGGGAGCGGAGCTGCCTGCTCTCTGAAGCTGTTGGCTGGGATTTACATCAGGGCTGAAACTTGCCTCTTGAAAGCACTTAATTTTGCACTACCCTGTGCTAGGATCTTTGTACCTGGCATACGCACCTTTAAAAGGTATTATCTCCTCTTTGACTGTCTCTGAGTGCAGTACAGAAAGCTGTCATATATCAGTGAAACAAATGGAGTACTCAGTGCAGCTGAAAGGGGAGATATTTACAATACCTAGAATTATTCCTATGAGTTTTATGTAGTAGCTGAAGTAATTTTTAACCTTGGGGAAACACTCTTTACAGATACTGAATGGCATTGTTACAAAGGAATTATTTAATCACGATTGTAAAAATAGTTAGTCCCTGGGTGGAGATACCATAATTTCTAAGACTTTAACAAGGAGTAGAAATTTAAATCTTGATCTTGAAGTAGCAAATCATCAGAGTACCCTGAAGGAAATCACATAACAGATGGGCTATAAGATTAATGAGCCAGTCTCAACTTCCTGATGAGTTTGTTGCCATTTGCTTGTGTGCAGGAAGAGATTAAGACAATTCTTGTGCTTTCCTTCACTTCGGCCCTTGCCTGTATCCTCCCCGGTGACTTTTTTCTTTCTTAAGGCAGAAATAATTTTGTTTTACCCATATTTATATACAATTGTATTTGTTGAACGTGAAGTTCAAGAGTTAAAAGAGTCACCCTCTGTCCAGGGCACCATGACCATGGCAGAGAGAGAGGGTGCTGCAGGTCAAATATGATATGGTTGCTGCTTCTTTTGACTCCTGCTTGGCTGCAGTTCTTCAGGTGGGCAAAAGTTGCTTCAGGAAGCCAAAATACTTTATAGCTCTTGACAGAGGATTTTGTGTCTGCCCAGCTGCAGGGATGGATTGCAGCTTGTAGAGCTGGAATAAGTGGTGTCTCCTTCCACAAGGCAGGAGCAGGCTGAGGTGAAGTCCATTTAACTTCTGTTTCCATGTACATAGTGCAGATCTCTGATCTGTGGGATGGTCACACTGCATATTAATTAAGCTTCAGTAAAATGAGCTCCTTCTCTAATTTTTTGGAAGCTTTAAGTTGTTTCTGTAATTGTTATTACTGATATGCAGTTATTATGTTGAATAGGACTTGTGGAGAGAAACACCCCCTGCAGAAGGTGAGATGGGCTTGAAAGCTATTGGGATTCCTTTAGCATGTAGTTGTCCTTTGGCCCTGTGAACAGACCCCTCAAAATGCCAACAGAGCCCCATGCACCACAGCTACCTGAGAGTGCCCTGCAGCCTAAAACAAAGGCTGCAATAACTGAGAAATTGTTGCTATTTGTCAGGTATTTAATGGTGTGTGGGGGTGTGATGCTAAAAACAGTTGTTCTGATCAAGGCAGATGAGACAGCTGACTGTCACAAAGAGCTGCACACGTACTGCCCTGTTTCAGCATCAGAAGTGGAGCTCTTTGGAGTCCTGTTTCTTGCTTCTCCCCAGTAAATGGCCTGTCTGGCAACTGTGACAATCCTTGGAGTACACGGACATTTTGCTTGGCAGTGTGTTTGGCTGGGAAGATTTGACCAAAGCATGAGAAGAGCCAGTTTCCAGTGACTGGGGCCAGTAGAGGTGTATGGGACTGGAGTTCATGTCCTGGCTTTGAACTGAGGACAGCAAGATGCGGGTTTGTCTCTCAAGGTTTTCTGGAGTTGTAATGAGGCAGCCATATGGGCAGTGAAGTGACCCCTTCAGAGAGGTTATCACTGCATCCATTTGGGACTGTGGCTGAGGAGGGGAATTCTGTGCATTTGTGCATTCATCTGTCTTAATCTCTTACTGCACACAAGCAAATGGTAGCAAACTCATCAGGGGCAGAGCCAGAATTCTGTGAGCGCAGGACAAGGCAGGACAGAGTGCAGGCAATCAGGTGCTGCAGTGACTTTGACACCAAGTGCAGTGGCAGTCACCTTGAGGTGACTGGAATGATGCACTGGAGTACTGCATCCATCCCTGGGGCCCCCAATAAAAGAACATGGACATAGAAGGAATCCAGAGGAGGCCACAAAGATGCTCAAAGGACCAGAGCACCTCTCCTATGAGGACAGGCTGAGAAAGTTGGGGTTTTTCAGCTTGGAGAAGAAAAGGCAAAAGAGAGGCACTTTCCAGTGCCTAAAGGGGCTAAAATAGAGCTGGAGAAGGATTTTTGACAAAGGCATGGAGAGACAGCAAAAGGGTAATGGCTTTAAACTGGCAGAGAAGAGATTTAGATTGGATATAAGGAAGCCATTCCTTATAAAAACAATGAAGGTGGCACAGATTGCCCACAGAAGCTGTGGATGCCCCATCCTGGGCAGTGTTCAAGGCCAGGCTGGATTGGGTTTGGAGCAACCTGGTCTGGTGGAAGGTGTCCCTGTGCGTGGCAGGGAGTGTGGAACAAGGTGGTCTTTAATGTCCCTTCTACCCCAGAATTCTGTGATCCTGTCAAGCCCTTGTTGATGTGGTTGGCTGGAGTGGGGGGCTGACTTTGATGCCAGGGATACCTTCACATTCCTACTGATGGTGTTGCTGCTGAATCAGTTGAAAGCCCCGGTTGGAGGGAGAAGAGACAGCCAAGGGCTGATGCCCACGTTGCCTTTGGCAGCATTGGTCATGTTAGAAGCCCATAAGAGGGTGTTTGCAGAGCTGCACCCGCAGCCCTGGGGTTGCTCTTTGCAGAGAGGCTGTGAGGAGGAGGAGGGGGCAGCAGGGTGACCGCAGCACAAGTGAGCCCAGCACGCCAGGAAGCTCTGTCCTCAGCCCTGCACCCTGCAGGCCTCGCCTCACCCTCTTGGTGGTTTACATTTAGCTTTTTCCACAGGTCTTTCAGTAAAGCACATTTCACCCAGGCTGTCAGAGACTTTCTGTTTGGAGTATTTTCTGAGTAATGGTTTGGTTTCTGGCCATTTTGAGCTTATAGGCAATAAACTGCAGAACGGATCGTCAAGGGGGCCATTTAAGCTATTGAAATGCCATTAGAAAGTCTGCTGATTTACAGGGTAATGCAATATGAAAAACATATCCCTTACTGAAGTGAATAAGACTCCCACCCTTTTCTTCACAAACTATCAAAGGTCCTTTGATGTTTTAGGCTGTAGCTATTGTGCTTTGCTAATACAGTCAGGAAAGTGTGGACCTTTTGTGTAAGCATGGAGAAAAAGATGAACAGCAGAGTTACCACTTGAAATGAGTTACTGGCAGCTCTTACAAGGATTCTGGATCAGCCATCGCACCTTCTTGCCTCCCAGATTTCATCCTATTTAGGCATGCAGTTGAGACATGTCAGACCATGCTGAAAAATTAATTTCTCCTGGAGACAATGAGCAATCTTTTCTCTGATTGCTTGCTCCACCCCTGTGCTGTTTGTGGGGCCGTGCTGGACCCAGGCTGGACTCCTGGATAACTAACCTGGCGCTGTGTCCTGGTGGAGATCACTACGTGGTTGTTCCTCTCCCAAGCCATGCCCTTTTGCTGGCTGGCTGTGAGGGACAGACCTGCTTTATAATAATGATATCAAAGGTAACCACTTGTATCTGAAACAAAGAGCATCCAGAAGCGTCCAATTAACATTGCTAAGCCACTTAGGGTAAGCCGGACAAACAACTATATTTCTGCAATGCCAATGATATTTTTGTATGCTTTGATATCATGAGATGCTCATTACTTAGGGAGGTCAATTGCTGAGGAAATCATCCTACTTTAATTTAGAAGCCAGCACCACGAGCAGATGTGAGCCAGCCTTTGTGGCATTAGCGCGATGCAGTTTGGGAACAAGCATCCCTCAGCAAATCCTGTGCTCTTGATATTCAGAGTCCATCCTGGGCCCAAGGTGATGGAAAAATTGCTTTTTCACTGCCCATGCAAGACCTTTTGTGCCCTTGTGCTAGAGCAGAGGCATCTAATCGATGTCCAGATCTATCCTGCAGGCTGCCAGAGCAGTCTGACCGGCTGATGGCCCCGCTCCCTGCGCTGCTCTGTCCTGGGGCTCCTCCAGTGTGGGGCAGGTTGCAGACAGAAGAGTTGTTCTGGCAACTGCCAGGGGTTTTTTTTTGGCTCTTGTCTTCCTTGTGGGACCCACTGCATCTCCAGAAAGCCTCGTGCTCTCTAGCCCACCAGTGACCTGTGTCCTGATGGAGAGATGCAGCCCTCAAGGCAGAGACGGGGGATGCCTGTGTCTTGTCTGACGGATGGATGTCACACCCTGGGCTGTCTCCTCTGACTGCCACATTGCAAAGCAATGAAGCCCAGCCTGGGGAAGATGGCAGCCCTGGGCTGCAAAGCCACAGGATGTTTGGCATGTCAGGTCTGGGATAAGATTTTCACTTGTTTGCTGGACCCCCGTGGCTCTGGTTGGGAATTTCTGTTCTCCATCCTGTGGTGTGGACTTGCCCTTTGGGTCAGCACAGCTCACCCTGCACTGAAACCCAGCTGCTGTGACTGGGCTTACCCAGGAGCTTTGCCAGTATAAAAAAATGTTGGCAGGGGAGGAAGGAGGGAGGGAGGTGTGAATCTGTTAGATGACATTACATAAGGACTTTTTCTTGGTGTTTACCTGCCCAGTTTCATAAGTATTGAGCTTCATGAGTGAGTTGGTTGTATTTGTATCAGTGATGCTGTGGCAGCTCTCCAGAATCCTTCCAGGAGGGATCTCCTTTCTGTGGAACAGGCAAGAGATGAAGTATTGGTGCAGAAACACAAGTTGGGCAGCCTTGATAGCTGACTTCAGTTTGCGAAATGGGAGATAGAATAAATAATCTATTTTTTTAACCAACATGAGAATGCTGGTTAGGCCTTAGTGGAATTTCTCTCTTATTTTTTAATTCTTTTTTACTTTTTATTGCAATACAGATACTTCTGTCAAGAGGAGGAGAGGAGGAAAATATGTCCATGGAAGACACATTTCTGAATATGCGATTTGCTGTATGAGTATTGCATATCTTCTGTATGTTTAAAAAAAGATTGGTACAATCATTTGCAGTGTGAAATCACTTAACAGATCAGTAGAGCCAAGTAATCTCTCAGAATGAGGCAACTGTGGGACAGGATGTGAGAAACAGGCTGTGTGTCTCTGCTGTCCCAGGGCTTTACATCTAATAGTAAGAATTACAGTGACAGATTGTCTGATGCACCAGGGGCTGAGGAGAGGTTTGAGGTGGTAGCTCCGTATCTGACACTGTGGTGTTTTTTCTGCCTTTCTCTCATATGTTCTATGTCAGCCATTCTCAGAGACGGGATTTTGACTTGCCAGCTGGTCTCATTTGGTGTGAAAAAGCAGCTCACACCTTTCTACAGCACCTCTGGTTTCTAGCCCTCTCTCATTCTCTGACCTGCTGTGTGGTTTCTGTCTTGCCTTTGCTTGTTTCTTTTTTTTTTTTTTAAGTTCCTTGTCATTTGTCTGCAGTTCAGCACAGTCTTGCATTTTTTCTCATGAGTACATTTAATTTTATTCTGTCATGTAAGCAAGACATCCCTTTTAAATTAAAGTCTTCATGTACATCTCCACTTGCTAAATTTAGTGTCTTAAACCTCTTATGATAGCAGTGGGGTCTTAGTTTGGGAATCCTTTTATCATTTTTGGATAGGGAAATCTTTGCCATCATTCACAGTTTTATAGATGCTGTAGTAGGTTCAAGCAGGACCAGCTGTAGTGGTGCTGAGTGCTGCGGTGGGAGTCGGAGAAAGAAGTGCACTGTCAGAGGGATCATTTAGCTTGTGGCAGTTTTCTGGAGCTGCCTGGCTCCACAGTCAGGATAGGAAAGAGGATGATAGTTTAACTATGACAGTAAAAGTCAGCATGGGATGTCTGTGCTCCAAAGTGCTTTTATCTGACAAAATAGTTGCAAACCAGTGCTGTCTCTGATAGCACTGGAGCTGGCTTGTCAATGTGTGAGTTTGTTCCTAGAGGGATTCTCTCCACCTAGACTGGTCAGTGTGCTCATCCCACGATAAACATATTCAGTTCTGGGCTTTGCTCCTTCAGAATAACAAAGGTTGTCTAAATCAGGAATGACTAATGAAAGACTAGCTTATCCTGTTTGAATTCCTACTTTGTCCTGCATTTATTTTCTTGGTAAACAAGGACATATAGCTTGTTGGCCTTTTCCCCAGGACTGAAGAGCAGAGGAGAAATAGAGTTCCAAGTAGTGAAATTTGGGATTGATTTACTGCATGTATTCTTCTATCTCATATCCTTCAATTCTTTTAGATTTTAGATGCTTTAAACGTTATCCTTCCCTCACATGTAAACTGGTACACACATGGAGCTCTTCATACCTCACTTCTTCCTGGCATCAATTTTTAATAACATCATTGTGAAAGTTGCCTTCTTCCTTTCTCACTTTTTTTAAAAGTTTGCCTGTGTTTTCTGTGAGGTTCCAGCAGAACAGGAGCCTGGTGTTTGCTTCTGCTGTTACTTGTGAGGTTTATGTCAGTGGATTCCCCATGGCTTTGATGGAGTTATGCTGCCAGCTTTGCACTGGCTAATTGGGAGAAGAACTGGACACATTTCCTTCCCCCTTCTTGCATGCAACAAGGGTTGATAATGATGGCCGGGTTGTACATTATTTATTGGGCACGGCGAGTGTTCGTGGTGCTCTGAGAAAGAGGAAGGAATTGGCTTCCATCAATGAATTTATTATCTAGGTCATTCACAGACTGAGGCATCTCATGTTAATATATTCAATGAAAATTTTTTCTCTACGGCAGTTTGCTCCTGAGCCTGGAAGAAAATGTAACCAAGTGAGGGAAGTGTTCCTGTGTGGTCCAAATCCATGGTGGGATTTCTTGTCAGAGCTACTCGTTGGAACACACTGTTAATACAGAAACTACAGAGGTTTTGAATGTGCAGGGTGAGCCTCCATCTCCTAATAGGGCTTGGTGGGAGTATTGCTGCTGATAATCAGTTTTCTGCACAGAGCCCCGCACTTATCACTTGATTATCTGTTTACTCAGAACAGTAAAAAGTCCAGCTTCGGGTACTTCTCAAGAACTGCTCACAAGACTGTGAGGGAGGGTGATGGAGATTGTTGAAAAATGACCCTGCAGTCAGTTTCCTTTTATAGAACTTTCTGTCCCTTATTTCTGCAAAGGACTTGAGTTGGGGCAGCTAAGAAGAAATGCTGGTTTATTTAGTCTTCCTGAGCGTAATGGGACATAGCTGTAGTCATTCAGTAGCTACTCTACAAGCAACTAAGCTGTTCTCAGCTTAGAGTGGAGCAGAACTGGATGGAAACCCGGCTGTACTAAGATAAACCATCTTCTTCTCAAAAATTAGCCCCCTGTTACAGGAATCCTATCAATACCTAATGACAGTGACTCATTTTGAGCATGCTTTCAAATAATTAGCTTGAGTAACATTAGCTTGTCTTGCCAATAGAGATGGTGTTTTTCCGTTTCCTAGATTCTAGAAAGGAACAAGTTTTGCTTTCCTCTTGCTGAATGGTTTGTCAAAACCTAGGTCTTCAAATTGGTTTTGCTCATGTCCAAGAAAGGAGCAAAGTCTACAGCTGTGCTAGTGAACCAAGACAGTGGGGCTTTTTTATTTCCCTTTGAGGGACGAAAAGGGTATGATGTAGGCAAAGTAAATGGTACAGGAATAGATAGAAGTTTCTTTGGAGCATTCCCTCAGTTTGAGGCTGAGATCTCCAGCTCTACCTCAAGGACAGTGGAACCCTCCCATATTTTCTGCTAAGAAGCTGTCTCTGCAGGCCAAGACTCACTGTATCCACATCTTTAGGTCTTGTCACCCTCTTGAAGTGACAAGTGTTGAAATGAAGAGCAGACTCCTGGATTCTGGAGGCTCAGGAATGAAGCATCAAAAATTCAGGCTGTGCTGCACATCTTCACAGAGTGTTTTTCATCCCCTGGTAGACAAAACAGGTTCATGTGCTAGTATGAACCTTTCCACCTGGGCTAATATAATACTTGCAAAGTCATCCAGACTAGGAAGGAGTTTTGTGTTTAAATGTTATGGAACATGTGACCTGTGGGCTCTGGCAGTTTGTACAGGGCAGATGTAGCAGGGCACCCAGCAGGTTTTTGCCCTCCTGTGCCCCATGGGCAGTCGCTGTGCAGCAGGAGAGGTGGAGAGCTTCCTGCTTGCGTCTCTGCTTCTCGCCTGCCCCATTTCACAGCTGAGCTTGCTAAAGAAACCATCAGTGAAACGCCGGGCGAGTCAGTGTGGGGGGCTGTTAGCTGTGGTTTTGGAGTCGTGTGAAAGCAGCCATCCATTGTGCTGCCTTTGCAGAGGAGTGCTGGTGGCCGGAAGAAGAGGCGGGGGCAGAATTTTTGGGGCAGCTGGGCCCCTTAATCTTGGCCCTTAATTTTAATCAAAGCTTGATGCCAGGATGGCTTTCCCCTGTATTTTGTATCTACCAAAGAACTTGGGTAATGATTTATCAGTTCACAGAATCAGTCACAGGACGGTTTGGGTTCGAAGGGACCTTAAAGCTCATCAAAGTTCCACCCCCTGCCGTGGGCAGGGACACCTTCCACTATCCCAGGTTGCTCCAATCCTTGTCCAGCCTGGCCTGGAACACTTCCAGGGATGGGGCTGCCACAGCTTCTCTGGGCAACATCTGACAGTGCCTCACACCCTCACAGGGAAGAATTTCTTCCTAATCTCCAATACTTTACCCTCCTTCAGCTTAAACCATCATCCACCCTGTGCTTTCCCAGCAGTTTCTGATGGCCACTGCTGGACAGCCCCGCTCTGAGGTTACCTGTGCTCTGCTGAAGGGGTGCTGGGAGCCGTGGCTGCTCTCCTCTCTCTCGGGTGAGAGTTGCTGCGTGTGGCTGCACATCTGCAGGAGAGCAGGATGTTCACGCGTTGGTGTGGAGCCGCCTGTGAACGCCTGCGTGCTGCGCCACAGGCAGGGCACGGCGCACACTCATTTCGGTTCTTGCTTGGCTCTGCGTGTAGCAAGGAGAAACTCTTTGGGCTGCTTATGTTCTTTCTGGTTAGCACGATCTTGGTTAAAATTCTTAGAATTAAGAGCTTCAGAAATTTTGAGAAGGAACTTAGAGAATTGAAGCTGTATCTAAAATCATCACTTGATTCATTTTAGAATTGCGTGATTCTGATTTTGTCAAGAATAATATGGCAGGGTCTGAGTGGATTTCTTCAAAGAGGAGCAAAGATCGTTCAAGTTGTCACATGTTTTAGCTTATTTGGATGTGATCTCAGAAGGTTTCTGGTGTGCCCTTGCAAGTTTGTCATTTCCCTTTGTCATGGAGAAAGCTGTGTTTGTGATTAATACGAGGTCACTGGTGTTATTTCTATATATAAATACGCTTAGTGCAAAGAGACTTGCCTCAGCAATGCATATGCAGTACTCATTGTTTTTAAGCAATGCACTTCTTATTTTAGTCACATTTTTGAAGCGCCTGTTCCTGTTTTGAACATGAACATTAGGTGAGAAACAGTAACTGAGCTTGCTGGTTTGAAACAGTTCTTGGTGTCCCCGTGTTTGGGGGGACTTCTGAAAGTTTGCTCTGAAGATATCTTTGTGACCTCAAAATAAGCTCATCAATGTCTTCTCAGTGTAAGTTTTGTAGTTCATTTCTAGGTTGACTAAACTGTCTTTTTATGTTAATAGTGTAAGAAATTTCATTTGCAGAAAAATTTGCAGATCTCTCTTCTCTGGAAGTGTTCAAGGCCATGTTGAATGGGTCTTGGAGCAACCTGGTCTAGATTAAGTATCCCTGCCTATAGCAGGGGTGTAGGAATGAGATCATCTTTAAGGTCCCTTCCAACCCAAACCATTCTATGATTCTATGTAATTTGGGATTGTTGTTTTTGGGGTTTTTTAATTACTCCAGCTGCACAAAAATATGCTGTTTCGGTGCCTGATAATGTTTTTCAATGTCAACAATAAGAAAAGGATTTTTTTTCCTTTTGAATATATATATATTTAAGCCAGTAAATGAGTAGTTGCAAAATTCTGTACATCTATAGCATTTCTTCTTACTCCATCTCTGACAATATTAAGCAAGTGTTTCCACAGGAACAGCGCTCTTTACAATAGACAGTGTTGTGGCTTGCTTCAAAGCCACAGCCAGAACATGTAGGTGTTTGAAGAGTACCAGATCTTTCCATCTCTTGCTGTAAATTTTCCAGTGGGTCAGTACTTGTTCAGACTCTCTATCTCAGTTTCCGAAACCACCCCCCTGTTTCATGTTGCTGTGTGTGGTAATGCCCCAGAAGCCTTTCAAACTCTGCTGGGCTGCAAGAGGCGTCTTTTAGAATCACGAGAAGTCGCAGTTTGTGGTGCAGCCAGGATCTATCCAGTTCAGGATCAGCTGTTCAAGGGCAGGCTGGACGAGACTCTGAGCAATCTGGTCAGGTGGAAGGTGTCCCTGCCCACAGCAAGGGGTTGGAACTGGATGATCTTTAAGGTCCCTTCCAAACAAAACCATTTTATGATTCGTATTATGGTTCCATCAGACTCCTTGCTACCATAATCTTATCTCAGGCTCTTTCAATATAACGGATATTAGGAGTTGAACAGCGTTAGGGTGTTTTATTACCTTCCTTAGGGAATTGTGTTTGTAATGTTTCCTTTCACTGAATACTGGATCTCTTTCATTTGCTTCCCCCCAAGGTGGTTGCTGAGAAGACAGGAATTGAGAGGCTTCTTAGCTTTATATTACAGGGCTTGGAAACCTTAAAGAAGGCAAGTGATTTGATTTTATTTTCAGAGGAGGTAAATGCTGTCCAAGGGATTTCTGTCCTCAGGTGGTGAGAGTTAAGATAGAATTGATGTGGCTTTTCCCAGAGTGAATAAGATCTTGCTTTGGGAACTAAGGAAATGTGTCCCCCCACACAGCAAGGGCTGTTTGTCAGCAGGAAGAGGAGCATGAGGCTCACATTAGCAGTGCCACCCAGGTGGGGATGTGCTTTCCTCCTGGAGGGAGTTTATACTTTAAACACATTAGTGTGCTGGAGTTAAAAGCATGTGTGTTTGTATATAAAACACATGCAACACTCTGGCACAGATGAAATGCCAGGCCTTCCATTCACAAAGAAACTAAACATTTGTCAAGGAGGGAACATGACAACAGTTTTCCTAAATATGAATGGCATTCTAACTGAGCCTGTCCTCCTCTTGGCTTACCCAGGATTGCCATGTGCTGGGGCTTGTGGCAATCCTCAGCAAAAGCTTTGTTTGAAGAGAAGAAGGTTTATGTGCAGCTTTGTGGGTGATGTTGAGTTTTGAATGGGAAATGTGGTCAGCACCAAGTTATGTTCTCAGTTGACCTGTGAGCAAAACCACTCCAACTGTGTTCTGACCTTTTCCTCTACATACCCCTTCTGGGTGTCTCCACCCTCTGGTTTTTCAATCCAAGGTAAATCTTGGTCATATTAGTTCCTCATCTTAAAACCGTGCTTTGGAAAGGGAAAAAGAAGTACTAAAAAGGGGAAATGCGTGACAGCATGCTGCTGGTAGGTGCCAGCAATCCGCCTGTCAGCTTGCAGTTGTACCCAAACCCCAGGAGAGCCTCCTGTCCTTCAGAGGGAGGCAGGTGGCTGGGCCAGGTGCAGGGCACATCCCAGTGACACGGCACCTCGTCACTATCCGGTGCCCTGGGAAGGCTGGAGGCCAGTGCTGTTCAGCTCCTTCCTGGCTCAGCCTAATTGCTGGAGTCACAGCTGTGACTTTGTGGTCACAAGTGGGTAGTGAGATCATCTCTCTCATGAGGTAGATGAAGAAAACTGTAATCACAGACTTGATGGGACTAAAAATTGCTTGGTCTTGGACAGTCAGTCTCTTACTGTAATTCTTGGCCTCAGGATTGCAGGACTTTTTTTTTTTCTAATTATTTTTGGTACTGATATCCAACCCACTCTCCTTCCCCATGAAAAACCTCACCTCTGCTCCCTTTTTCCTAACTGCTGTTTCACAGAAATATTTTGGTTGTACTCTTCCATCATCCCCACCAAAAAAAAACCCCAAAGAGACAACCAAACCCATAAACAAAACCCACTCTACAAATAGGATATGATCTAACTTGGCAAAGCAAATGTTGGCAATGGCGTATCCTTTCTGGGTGTTGTCAGCTGCGACCTACGTTCTTTTTGCTGCCTGAAGACTTGATTGTGGCTCCCAGCACTGGACCTCGTGGGATTGGAGCAGAGACATGAGCAGTAACATCTGGACACCAGGAGCAACCAGGAGCAAGCATCATACCTTCAGGAATGCTGGGGGAGTACATGCCTTGGCACTCCTTTTTTTTTTTTTTTTTTTTCTTTCCCCTGTACTTTTGGAAACGTCTAATTGGCTATGCAGCCAGAAACTGCTGCCGCTTTTACATAATGTTCTGGGATGTGTGTACCAGGGATATGGAGAAATCCCATAAGTGGTTGGCAGGGGATGGGAGAGGGAGTATGTGGCCTAAAGTACTTTTAAACCTTTCTTTTTGTCTTTCCCTGTGTCCCAAGCAGGTGTTCTTCCTGTGAGATATCACTCATGTTTGATAGTTTGCTTTTCATCCTTCTGTCTCAAATCATTGGGCAGATCATCTTGCAACATGGAGAGGGGATGTGGTGGATTAATATTGGCTGGGTATAAATGTTAGCCCTTAATAGTTTCAGTGCTAAGAAACTGCCAGGTGAGGAAGTGAGAGGAGGAGGAGGAAGGAAGTCACTGTGATTAATTCCAGATCTGGGAAGAATTATCAGGGCAGAGGCACTTAGGCTTCCCCATGGTGTTTACAGCCCATGCCAAGATTGAAAGTTGCTGGATTTAATCTCGTTTTGGTATCCTCATTAAGGATGAGTAATGGGATTAACACTTTAAATGGGAATGTGAGCTGTGTTGGAGGCTGTACTTCTAAAGACTGGCATGCCCCTGAGACATGCCATTTGAAATCCTAGGTTTTCCCAGAAATACTGCTGATAACTTGATCCTGCACATAACTTAATTCACTGTGATGCTGACAGGGGTGGTGTTGGTTGCTCCTCAATGCACTTAGCTCAAGGCTTTAAAGTCACTGAAAAGACTGAGAGTTCTGGTGCTTTGGAGCAATTGACTCCTTTTGATGGCTGAACTTCTGTGGAAGCCAGGCACCTGTTGCTTTTGTGGATTTTGCAGAGTTTCCTTTGCACTTTTCCAAGCAGTGTTCCCGCCCTGCAGTGGGCTAGGTCTGGTTTTTGACAACCCCAAGCCCTGTTTGCACCTCTGCCCTTGCCATCCCCGTATGTTGCTTTCCTTGTCTGTAAAACTGATGGTGTAAGATTTCCTGGGCACCCAGAGGGGCTTTGCTGCCTTTGGTTGGAAAGTGGAGATGTGTGGGATGTGTTTGATGTGGGTGATGTGTTTGGAGTGCGTGATCTCATGTGCAGCTCCTTCCCTCTGTCACATTGGCTTCCGGAGAGATAGGGCAACACCACGGTAGGAATGTGGTAGCAGGATGGCAGCCTGGGTGACAGCCAGCACTGTGGGCCTTCCTGGAACTTCTGCCATCCACTTTTTAGAGTTCCAGCTGTCCCCAGTGTACTAAAGATCAATAAAGATCTTTTCAACACTTGGTGTTGAAGGGAAGGAAGAGGAAGGAAGGTGCCTGTAAATCTAAAGCTGTTGGTCTGCATCTGTGCCTCTGTGTTGTGGAACCCCATCTTCCTGGCATTGAGATGCTGATCACATCTCACTCCAGAATCCTTCCTTTTTAGTTTTACAGTGCTCATTATTAGTGACCAAACATCATAAGTAACTGGACTTTTCCATCAGGTTGCCTTTTGCTGCACCACCAGGACTTAACTTTTAACTGTTGCTAAAAGGATGGTATTTGGCTTTTCAGTATCTGACAGAAATGGTTGGAGTAGCAGAAAGTTGACCTTTCCCCTTTTTACCTGAGGTGTTGAGAAATTTGATGGATTGTATCTGGAGGACTAATGGATTTTAATGGTTCGTGATCTCATCTGATGTGGCCTGGTTTTAGAAAGAAGAAAGAGCTATTGGACAAAAATGGAAAAGCAGCAGTACACCAAATGAATTATAGGTAGTAGGAAGATATTTTAAAAATAGTGACACACCTAATGGAGACTCAAATGAGAATAATTTCTCAGAAGTTGAAGATTATGCAATAAAACCTATGAATAATGAGAAAATATTTTCCAGCCCTGAATAGTGAAGAGCAACACGAGTAGGTGAGTGAGCAAAGTTCTGGGGAGACAGCTGCAGAGGGGGTCTTTGCATAGTGCTGCAGCTGGTTTAGGGGTCCCCGTTCCTTGGGTTGGATCCATGAACAGGGTATTGGGGGCTCTGCCTGGTGCTGTACAACCCAGTGGATTCCCCCTAAGTTACCCCTAAGTGCTGTCCTGCTCTAGCTGTGCTGTGATGGTCCCTGGGCGACCAGCAAGAGTGCCCTGGACACTGAACCTCAGACCATGTTCAGACTGTGCTGCTTAATGTAAATTCATAAATGATTCATAAAGTCTGCCTAGATTTGTTAGGGAGGTTAATTAAAACTGAAGGTGACTGCTGTGCCTTGGAAGACTTCTCAAGACTGCGAGAACTGTTGTTGCTTCTCTATTGTTACGCCCAATCTTTTTGTTTCTCTTTCTGTGTTTCTGCCTAGTGCCTGTTCTGTTCCTCTCTGGGCCAAACCCAGGTCTCTGGTGTGCCCTGGCTGGTGCATGGGCCACCTGGGCTTGCATTTTCACTGCCCTTTCCTTCCTGGGGGACACTGCCTCAGTGCTAAGCTCAGCCATGGCACTGCTTTACTCTGAGCTCCACTCAGCACCTCATTGTGGTGGCCCTTGGAATGTTTCCACATGGGAAGTGCCCCCAACTTGCCTACTTGGCACCAGTCAATGAATTTATTTCTTTATTACTGTAAACAGAAAAAGTGGCACAACTTCCTGGCTTTTCTGCCAAGTTATATAGGGTTCCTGTCAGAATATGCTTGTAGATAATCTACAGATCTTGGAGATAGAGAAGGGCAATCCCTGTATTGTGTGCTCAGTGATAGACCTAAAACGTGAGCTGTCAGCATCATCATCCCTTTGCAACTCCAGCTTTATCGCTATTGAAAGATTTTTGTTTTGCTGCTAATAACTGGTTGAGATTTATTGATACGTTGTCACTGTTAATTGCATGGAAATAGAAGGTTTTTGTTGTTTGATTGCTGGTCAATGCTCTGAAGTCCCCTCAAGAGCAGAGACCTTGTCCCACTTTCAGCCTCTTTTACCTGCAGTTGCACACACAGGTGTTTGCAGGCAGATTTCCATACATTGCATATGCAAAGCTGATAGCCTGATAGCAGCTACTGAATGTGAACATGGGTGTATTTGCTGTAATCAAGTGTTCAGACAGCTGAAAACGAAGCCCCGCATTCGCCATCCTTTAATTTAGTGGTCCTGCATTGATGTCAGTATCTGCCTTTGGGAAATCAAAGTAATCTGTGATTTTCCTTCCCATTCCTTAAAAACAACTAGCTGTAGGAGGAAGACAAGAGGAGTTGGAGGGAAAATACAATGATGGATTGGACATGGTGGTATTTGGCATGGTGTTATAAAGATGTATGGTGAATAATTAAGGTTTAATTGTGCTCAGCAGAGCTAAAGGTCTGCTTTTAAGTGCTTGTGGTAGGGAAAGGCAGCATCCGTCCTGCCCACACGATTCTGGTTTCACACGGGCTGTGGGAGGGAGCTGGGGGAGCAGATGTGGTGTCCTGCCCCTTCTCTCTGCAGGGGCTGCTCAGGGAGGCTCAGAGCAGCCTTTTCTCTCTGCCTGGCATCTCCCCTGGCCAGCACTGGGGTGGTTCCAGCAGCTTTGCTGCTCATGGCACTTCACAGAGCCATCCCACGCTTGGCATGGTCTGTGCCCTCAGGAAATGGACCCTCACTGGTAGGGTCTGGTCATCCTTCATGTTCTCTTCTCAGCCCATTTACCAGCCTGGCCATTTCTAGCCCCACACTTGCATGAGGTTGTGGGTGAAAGCTCTCCTGTGTTGCAGAATCCAGTGTGTGCATGAGATTCTTAAATTCTCTCATGTCCCCCCCCATCCCCCCATTTTGTTTTGAATTTCACTTAAATTTCTAAAGGAGTGGGTTCTTACTCAGCCATGGTGTTGTTGAGATCAATGCCTTGTCTACAAGAAACTTCAGTACCATGGAATTTATAAACAGGCAATGGATCCCCTCCCTCTGCCTTTGGGAAAAATAGGTAAAAAGTCCCTCTGGAGAGCTGTTGTTTTTTTTCTTTGAAAATATAAGGAGAACAAAAACACAATAGTCCCTGAACCAGTTGTGTCTGTGTTTCTCTTTTTTAACTTTATAACACTGATTTTTTTTTTTTTCCAAATGTACTAAAGAGAATCTTCCTGCAATCATTATTTGTAAATCATTCATTGCTTTAGAGGTGAGGTTTCTCAAAAGCAACAGAAATTGGTGTAGCACCATTAGGAACAGGCTCTGGCTCGTGCTTTTGAAAGTTGTTTTTTTTTTTAGGATTTGAAACCTCCTTTTATTATCTATGTTTTACTTGTAGCTCTTCAAGCAAATTTGCTTGGCAGGAATTTTCCCAGGATAAATAAATCTTGTTCCTACCTGAGCAAACCTCCTGTAGAGGTGGGTAATCTCTTGGATGAAACCAGACTAAAATTGATTAAAGAGTCCAGGATTGGCTAAGAGTCATTAGTTATGCATGCTTGTTCATGGCTGGTGCACAGCTTATAATTAGGCAGCTTGAATGAAAACAAAAGTAATATTTTAAACAGCTGTCCTAAAACAAAAAATTAGAATGACAATATTACAGTAATAGCTGGAATAACTGGTTATAGGAGTTTTGAGAGAGACTGACTTTCCACCCATGTTTGAGTTTAGCTGCAGAGTATTAAACTTTGTTCAGGTGAGCTGCGAGGGCTTCCACGCTCAGGGGACGTGGACCTACTGATTGCAGGTGGGATTGGCAGCCTTTTTTCCCAGTGCAGTCCACGTCTGCCCCTGGAACCGGCAGTGGGAATTACTGCCCTGAGCACTTGCCAGCCTTTGCAGGAGTTAAGAAGATACTTGGTACCATGTTGTGTGTGTGTTTGCTTCTTTGTTTTTTTTAGGCACCCTAATTTGAATCTTAAAAAGTGCATGCTGTGCATTTGTAGGAAAAAACACTTTAATCTGTTGGTCTGGAAATGCAAAATCCCCTTTGTGGTAGACAGCCCTGAGGATTTTGAAAGGTGTCTGACTTGATAGACAGTTGTCTGTCAGCCTCGAGAAGTATAAGAGGGACAGATTAATCCAGACACAGTGTATTTGGCTGAGAAAATTGCCATTTGACCTGTCCAAGGAGGTGCTACCTTATTAAAATACAGAAAGATCTGACATTCCATAAGCATGATCTGGTAAGAGCTTAGACAAGAAAGATGACAAGAAATAACTAGAGGCACGTGAAAAACCAGCTTTAGCCTAACCCAGACTTTCAGCTCTTTCGACTGAACAGAGCCTTGGGAATTGCCTCTACAAATGACTGATTACATATGCAGTTCTGTTAATTAAAATTAAAAATTATGTAGGAAGTCAAAAGATATAGCTACTTGTTTAATTAAGCTAATGAAGTCCCTAGGTAGCTTTTATATTTGCTTTACTCACTGCAAGTGTCTGGCCTGTTCTGTTTTTGAAGCCATGTCAGCAGTGACATGCCTTGGAAAAAGGCTGTACTTCTAGGATGCTTATGGATTGTGCCTGTGGGGAAGGAAGGATGGGGCAGCAATGGGAGAAAGGATGTTTTAGGCTCCAGGGTAAACACAGTCATCTTTTGTGTCTGATCCAAACACAATAAAAAGATTCCCACTGATTCTGATGTGCCTGAGATCAGACTTCCCAGACTGGATTATCTGTTGTGGGGATGGGAGGGAAAAGAAAAAAATCTCGTAAACTTGTGTTTGCGAGATTTAATGCTCTTGCCAGGTACAGTGCTGAAAATGTCTTTTCATCCTGGAGGCCCACCTTATCTACCTCATCTCGATTTTGGAGAGTGAGCGACTCGCAGGCAGGCACCCTTTGGATCTGCCTCTTCCCATCCTTTCCCAGGGGCAGGCTGGGCTCTCTCGGAGGCCAGCTCACTATACCTGCTCTTCGAGTTCCCTGGATGCTTCAGCTGGGTGTTGATATGTTGCCTGAGAGATTACCCTCCTTCTGAATTTGTTTTCCAAACCTCTTCCATCGATGAATCATGCACCGCCAGGTTTTATTATATGTGTGAAGGCATGTGATTAAGGAGCCCTGTTTTGGTCTCCCTGCATCTGTTCTGCCCCTGAACTGGCTTATTTTTTGTAGTGCAGAGAAGGGGAGTAAATAACAGCTGCCCTGTTGTTGGCGGCGGTGTCAGCACAGCCCTTTCCTGGGGAAGGTGTGTGGGGTGGTTGACTGGGGCCCCTCCTTGTGGGAAACCAGTCCCTGTGAAATCACGTGGAGCAGCACGATCCCGGCAAGTTCAGGCACGGGGCACCCGCTGAGTGCTTTGGGTTACCAGAGGAGTTCCTAACTCCCAGCACTCTGTCCTGGCAAAGCCTTGTGCCTCGCCATGGAAGTGTAATGAAGCCATGGCTGAGCTCCGCATCCTCACCTGCTCGTTTCCAGCTCGCCAAAATGCTCCAGCGCTTGTTTTCTTGGGTATGGCTGTGAAGTTCAGCAGAAGTTAAAGTGTGTGCTTAGCTCTGGGCCAAAATCCTGTGCTGTTCTCACAGGTACAGCTGAGCTCCAGCAGTTGATCTTTTCCACCCCCTGTGCTGTGAACAAACGTGCTGCCTTCATGTCCTTGAGGGTGACTAAAGGATTTACTACACTGATAAGCACACTTTTAGCTCACTGGGAGAGGAAACTTGGCCAAGTTACCTCTAAACCAGTCAGAAAGTCGGTATTTTTCCTCCTGGGGGACCAGGCTGAGAATGAAAGTGCTGGAGAGAGGGTAGGGTGGTGATTCTTTATAGGTCTACCTGCCAATGGTGTGATGCTGCATGCCACCAGTTTAGTTGGAGTTATTCTGAGATCACTGCACCTCACAGCATTCACAATATCAGGCATGCATAGAATTTCATACTTCTCCTTTACAACAGGACTTTCCTTTGGCTTTGATACTAAACCTTCCAGGCATAAGCCTGTGATCCCCTAAAATAAGTTACCCCATGCCAGATAGATCTTGGCATTACGAAACTTTTCTCTGTAGGTATTACTCCTTTGATAATTGTGTAAATACATATGGATGGTTACATTCCTGTATCACTTATCTCTTATACTATGGTGTAGGAGTTCCCCCTGAGCATCATCTGTGCTGCCTTCAGGCTGCTGAGTTTCTCTGAGCCTCTCCTGCTTTCCTTAAGAAAGAACATCAGCTGCATGGTTGACCCAAACTGATTTCGTGGTCTACTTTGGACTTCAATAACTCTGTTAAGATTAATGCTGCAACACCCTGTTTCTCTGTAAAAATGTAGGGGTTTTGGCTTTAATGTCAATGCTGGGAAATAAAAAACAGAAAAGAAGTGAGGAGCCAAACTTGGCGTCTGCGTGGTACTTGTGTTACACCCACGCTGCTGTTGGGAGGCTGCATCCCGAGGGTGTTTGCTGGTGCAGGGAGGTACTGGCATCACTGGAGCTGTGCCAGTGTGGAGTCAGGGCCTGGGCTGCCAGCCCAGGTAGGGTTATCCCTTCCATGGCTGGAGGGCCAGTCCTTTGGCAGCTGCTCCCTTTTGAGTGATCAAACATCATAAATAACTGGACTTTTGAGGTGCTCAGGTCTTACTAAGTAACAGGACACAGTGAGAAGCCCTCTGTATCTGTGAAAGTAGGTGCTGGTGATGGGAGTGCTTTGATGACTGGAAAGATTGGAGGAGAGCTTATATCAGGAGTTCCTCCTTTTGGGGATGCAGTGGGGTACCAAACTCCTGATCTGTGGGTCTCTGGTTTCAGATGGTTGTGGGCAATTTCTACTTGCCCAGCTCCGGCTGCAGTTGCTGGGTCGGTAGAGTTTCCCAAAGCGTGTGCTGCAGCTGTGGCTGCGCTGCAGGGGTGAAGGTGTTGCTGAGGGTGTGAAGCAGGGACAGGAGTACCAGGGGCTGTGCTGCAGGGCTGGTTGAGGTCACTCCCAGGGCCTGAGCGAGGCTCTTGCTGTTCACACCCAGCTCAGCTCCTGGGGCTGCACCGGCACCGCGGGTCCAGCGAGTGTGAGCAGCTCCCAGGTGTCAGCTGCTGCCAGCATGAGGCCACTCTGGTTGTGTGGCCGTGGCTCAGGGTGTCCCTGTGATGGTGGGAAGCACGTCCCATCAGGCAGGTGCTGCTCTTGGGGCGTTGCTGGCGTTTTTCAGGCTGGCTCAGGTCTGTGGTCAGATATTTTCCTTTCAGTTTTTTAGGTCAGGCGTTATTTTCAGCTTCGCACATGTTCTGCATGTCTGAGAGTTATCTCAGGTACTGTGTTGCCTGCTACTTAGCTGGTCAAATTCATCCTTAAAGGAGATCACAGCAAGTCCAAAAGCCAGACTTTTCCCTGTGGCCTGTTATTATTTCATTTAGTTGTATCTTATCTTTTGTTGTTGCTGTTGCTATCAGTTTAAGACTAGAGAAACCCTTAAGACTGTCTGGTTTAAACTCTTGTCTAGGACAAGAATTCCCCATTGGTCTTGCATCTGTCCATGCTGGTGTGCCAAAGTTTCAGCAGCTCCTGGCATGCTGGGGCTTCAGCCTCGTTTTGGAGCCTTTCAGCTGTAATTTTTAATTAGATCTTCCTTAGATGTTCTGTGAGAAGATCTTCAGTGTACCTCAAGTCCTCTTGGCTGAGTGCTCTTGGACTGGTGGTACAACATGAGCACAGCTGCTTAGTAGGTGTAGGGGATTTGACTGGTCTTTAATCTTGGAGTCTGGAGGGGAGAGAGATTGTTTTATAACTCTCATAAATCTCCTGATACTGCTTTGTGAATTATTTTGTTCCTGTTTTGTAAGACTGCTATGGGCAGAGGACTGTGCTGTGCTAAGGGCAGAGGAATCCTGTTTGCAGAGATGGAGAGCAAGGTGTGTCAGGACTTTGGGCCAGTTTTTGTCTGTGCCCTATGTCGAAGGTGGGTGATGCTTTTGTTGCATCTCCTGGCCTCATCCCACCTGCTTAAGCCTTGACAATCCTTTGCTTTTAAGACTGAACGAGGAGTACAGGATCTATTCCACATCCCACCAGAGATACTGTGTGGCAGAAGAAGGGAGGAAGGACCCTCTTTTGGCAGTGTGGAAGCAGGAGTCTGATGTATGGAGACTGGCAGGAAAATGATAAGCACTGAAGAATGATTTTGGAAGCCTGAGTAAGTAAGGATTTTTCCATAAAATCTGAACTCTTGGTATCCCATAAATCAATTTGCATGATTATATATTATTATATATTTTGGAAAGAACCATTTTTTTACAAAGCTGCACATCTCTCCAGAGAACTGAAATTTAGGTAAAAATTATGCACGATATTGCCGGAGTCGAAATCTATGGAATGTCTTCAATATTAATGGAGACAGAGGGCTGTTCAAACACATCTTCCTAAAACCAGTGCAGTATGCAGTGCAAACAAGCACAAAATTTAATATTGAGTCAAGGCTAAATATTTGCTTTAAATTTTCCCTGTGAGACAGATTTTAATTTTTTTTTTTAATTGGAGAATATTGGGTCTATACAATCAGCATTCTGTAGGATTTTCCCAGACAGTTGTAGCTGCCCTGTTTTGTGTCCCACTGATAAAAGTGTGTGCATGTAACTTGGAACTGTAGCTGGAATCGTGTGAATGAGATGTTTGCTCATTCCTTTCCCTGAAAATATTTATTCTGCTCCTCCTAACAAATTCCCAGCAGTTTAAATAACAATTTCGCCACTTCTGCCACAAGTTGTGGGCTAGAGAAATGCATGGCTGGCTGTGCTTCCCCTTCACTTACCCCAGAAGGCTGTTTTTTCTGGGCTGTGTCAGCATTCCTGGGAGTGGAGGTGCCAGCAGAAAGTGCTGCTGTACCTTAACCCTGCAGAGTCAGCCCAGCTCAGACACCTCCTCCCACCTACGGCTGTGCAGGTGCTTTCCTTCCATTCCTAGCTTGGCTGTTTGGCTTCTCTTTAGGGTTCACCTTTCTGTTTTTCCAGTACCTTAATGTTACTGCTTTAAAAGGACTGTTTGGTTTGTGGCAGCAGCGTTTTTTGGCGCCCCGAGCAGATGTCTGGGTCAGGGCTGGTCCATAGCCCCTGCTCTGGGAGCTCAGGTTGATGCTGGAGGTTTATTGCAGTGATGTGCTGTGTGTTTACACTGGAGAGGGATCAAAAGGCTGATGGGGTGCTCTGTGTGTTACCCCTGAAAAAGGAGGCAGCCTGAGCTCGTCATCCTGTGGTTGTGCAGGAGGAGCAGGGAGGGTTTGGATGAGCAATCTTCCATTCATTCCCCCAGAGAGCTCCATTTTTGAAATTCCAGTTCTCCACAGATTATTGATACCTATGAGGTGTGAAGCTCCTCTTTGCTGATTTGAACTTGCAATCTGTGGGAAATGTTGGGGGGATTCCATGTTGTTTGTTTCTTTGTTTTTGTTTTTTAACTGTCTCTGTGTCTCTTTTTAACTGTGACAGTCCGACTCAAACGTCAGGAATCCTTAGCCGTGATTTTAGCTGGTAAATAAATAATAATAATAAAAAAAAAAAACCACTAGAAGCAAGACTTTTATTAAAAATGAATCTCAAAATGAAAAATCTACTCACCAAAAAATAAATGCTTTTTTTCAAGGACAGGCTGACTGACACTGGGATTGAATCTCTGATCCCTAAAATTATGTTCTGTATCTCTGTGTCTATCTAATTTAGATTAAACGACAACAAGTCCTTAGGTAACAGCACTAGCAGTTTTCTATTTCCTATGGTTTAAGGCCAAAAGGTGATTTATGTAAGAAATCAGCATTTGCTTCAGCGCTGATGGTATTTTGAGAGACTGAAACAATTTCACTGAGATAAAATATAATAGGGAGGAAATATCCATGTAATTCTCAAAACAGATGCACATCGATCTTTTCAGAGAATTCACTGTTAGTCCTGCTTCATTTATCTCACAAATTGGAACACTATTAACCGTATTTTATTTTTTTAAAACTTCTATTTCCTCTAGCAAGGTTAAGATTGTTCAGCACTTCTAGGAAGAAGGAGTCAAGTTCCTTATTTTTGATGGAGCCCTGAATGCTGAACAATTTGGGCACTGGATGCTTGGTTGTTTTGGTTTTTTTTTTTTCAGTTGAAGGTGTGCATGAGAATATATAGAGATTCAAATATTACCTAATGTCGGCAGGATTAGTCAGGCAAAATCACGAGAAGAATTTCTGCCTCAAAAAACCCCCAATCTTCTAACGTTTCCTTTCCTTTTTTTCAGGTGGATTTGGAGCCAGAAGGCAAAGTGTTTGTTGTCATAACTCTTACAGGAAGCTTCACAGAAGGTAAGGGAGTTACTCTGGCTTGTTTCCATTCGGAGCTGGACTCTGGTCTGTGTCCCTGCCATCAGTTCCAGAGCAGTGCAGACATTGGGATTCTTCAGGGGCCACGTGCTGTGGTGTGCCTGAGACTTCTTGAGTGATGGGGGAGATCTGGAAGGGGCTGTTGGTGACAGCTGGAGCTGTGTGTGCCCTCTGCTCTGATCTCAGACCTGGGGAGCCGGTTCCTGCTCACTCTGGTTTGTTTCCCTGAAGTCGTCCTTCAGACAGATTATTTTTGTCACTTGTGCTTTTCACCTGGATGCCTCTTGAAGGGCAAGCTGAGGAGAAAGCAGAGCATGTTTAAAATAGAACATGTTTAAAACATCTGGATGGTTTTTCTTCCGTAATGGTTCCCATTGACTTCACGAGCGTTTCTGTTTGCTGGGTTCACCTCACACAGGAAACTTGCACGTTTTTAATGTGACAGCTGCCCCAAAAAAGTATCTGGGCAGCTTTTTTTTTTTGGTAATTGTGTTTTATGGCATGATGGTTTTGATTTCCCTGTTGTTTATTGTGATACGAGTTGTGAGCGTGGATGTGAGCTGTGCTGCAGCAGCCCAGGAAATCTTTGTATTTGGAACCAGAGAACAGGGAGAGTGCCAAGGTGTGCTGGGGAGGCTTGGAGGAATTTCTTGCAGGGATGAAAAGGAACATTAGAAATTGGCTTTAATTGCCTATGACAGAGCCAGGGATGGAAAGAGAAGAAACTGGAAGGCTTTTACTGACTTACATCCCAATTTGTATTCACATGCAAGAGTGCGGTTCTTGACCATTTAAAGCATAGCGGGAAGCATTTAAAGGATAGTGGGCGTGAGCATAAACCCAGAGTGTGTTTCACATCTGTGCTGCTGGCTGAGCATGTTGCTAACAAGGTCTCAGAGATGAGAAATGAAGAACTCAGATGTTTGTACAGCTACTGCTTTCCAAGGGAAATGGGAAATGTTGGAAATAATTTACTTCTCTTTCCTCTGTTGTTCTTGAGGATATGTAGATTTACTGAACAGGAAGAGCAAAGATGGCTCTTGGGTTTTTTCTTGTCTGGTTGTTCCCATGTATGGTCACATTTAGAGTTTCCAAGAAAAGACTTCATCCAGGGCAAGCCTGATTGCAGATACTGACTTTTCCCAGTCCTTGGGTAAAGGACGCTTTCATGAAGAAGGGGTTTCCTTCTGATACACAGTGAGGTCTCATTCATAACATCATGTTTAATTCTACTTTTGTCTCTTTTGCTGAAAATGTGGAGGCTCTGAATTGTATTTGGAATTTCAAGGGTTTTTTGGAGAGAAGTCTAAGAATAATTCACGACTTGAAAGCTCAAAAAGCACCTTCCCACTTGTTCCCCTGATCTGGGGGGTGTCAGCTGCCACATCCTCCCTGCTCCCTATGACTTCTTGTTTATGGAAATAGCCAAATTCAAAGGGTCTCAGGCACCATTGTCTACCTCCAGTAAAGCAAAAGTCCAAACAGTGGGTAAAAAAGGAAGTAGGGGGGATAACAAGAAAAATTAGCAAAATCCAAAAAAAACCCCAAGAAAACAATTGAGACTGGGTTTTTAGGCCCATCTGAGATTGTCCTATTTTGTTTGTCCTATTTTTGCTTACTCAAAACAGGCAGTCCTGGTGGTGCTTGGACTTTGCCTTTAGTAGTGGTGTTTTTTTGGTTTGATCAAAAGTTCTTCTGACCAAAATCTTAAATTGGTTCTGCTCACCTACAGCAGGGATGGGGGAGCAGGGTGTCACTCCTGTGACTCTGACAGAGGCATTTCAGTTCTGTCAGGGTGTGAGGGCAGGATAGGAAATACACAGCTGGGAAGAGGTTGGTTCTTTGCAGGTTCCCATATGACTCTTCTGCCCATCAGTGCTACCCTGCTGTTTTGAGGCAGGGAGACCTGCCTGTTTGGTGTGTTAAAAATACATGTAGTTTTTCAGAAAGAGAAAGGAACAGAGCAATAGGAAGTGAAGGAGACCTAGAGAAATGATACCTGCCTGTCTTTATTTTCTCTGCTTGCATATACTTGCTGTGCTAAGCTGTATCTGATTATATTAACTCCCCTCATTCAGCTGACATTTCCTGTGTAAGGCAACCAGTGCGAAATTAAAATGAAAATCTCCTTACCTTGGGAGGAGATTACCTCTCACAGAAATCACAGAATACTCTGAGTTGGAAGGGACCCACAAGCATCAGCACAGTCCAACTCCTGATCTCCCCAAGGGTGACATGTCCCTGGGTCCTGGTGGCCCTGGCACCCAGCTGGGGTGGAGGGAAGCACACTGGTCCCCAACCATCTCCCTCATTGACCCAAGAGCTGGTTCAGTCCAGCTGTTTTATAGAGAAGGTGAGGACTGACTTTGGCCTGCCACACCTCAGGCATTGCTTAGGGATTGATTTCCCTTCCTTTCTCAAACAAATTTATTTACTCTCTTCTGGGTTTTCTTTATTTCACCCTAATAGGCTTCTTTTTTCAGGTCATCATTTTTTTTTCAAGTCACTTTTCACTTTTAAAACTTCTTTATTCTTTCTACTCTGGATATAAATATGATTTTTTCCCCCCCTCAAGGGTGTCTTTAGCATTTCTGACCTCTCTCTGTGTCTCCTTGCTTCTGCTCTCTTAAAAATAGTGCATATGCCTTCTCTGAGGTGTGTTTTTGCTGTGGGTGTGAGGCACGTTGTCAGCTGAGGAACAGGAGCAGGGTGCAGTGTGTGGGACCACACCAAGCTCTGCCCAGCCCTGGGGACTGCAGGAGCTGTGGTTTAACAGAACCCAGAGGGTCCTTGCTTCCCTCCCTCCCTGTGATCCCATGCCTGTGCCTGGATGTCTGAGATAATCCACCAGGTCTCAACTCTTGCAGGCCTTCTCTAAAGCGAAGGGATCTGCTTTATTGCTCCCTTACACAGCTAGTGCTCGTGGGGTGCCCCAGGGGGTGTTGATCAGCTGGTGAGTTCAGACCTGCTCTCCACTGCTTGTTGCTTTTTCCCACTGAATACTGGTTTCAGCTGTGAAAGAGCAAACCCTGAATTAGCTCTTCTTGGGCAGGATAGGATTGATTTGTAATAGAAAGCCTTGCAGTGAGTGTGGGTGAACCACTGCTGTGGTTGGTACCTCTGGACCCCTGTGAGAAGAGCTGGTGATGGTGCCTGGGCCAGGCTCTTTGGCTGCAGCAAGGTCAGGCTGGACACTGAGAGGCCCCAGGTGTGTGCCTGGATGGACTGAACCTCTCCCATGGCAACACTGGAGCCCCAGAGCCAGCCCAGTCTCCTCACAGCTTTGCCTGCAAGGTGTGCTGGGTGCCCTCAGTTTGCCACCTCTCTTTCTGTTTGCTCTATTTAATTCTGAGCAGAGCTAATTAAATTAATACAAATTAAGTATTTGACTGAATTATGAATGAAGCAAGCCTTCTTGAAAATAGAGTGCTTCTATTTTAGTGCTTTGAACTCTTGCAGTTTGCCTTTTTTCTTAATTTTTTTTTTCCACGTTGTCACTCAAAGTGATAATTCTAGCTTGAAGTTCAGTTTTAATTTCATCGTTGTGAGGTAAGTAATGGTTGTTTCTTTTATTTCAGTGTCAGTAAAGACAATGACAAATTAGGGTTCGGGGTTAGAAATAGAACGACGAGAATATTGAAAAGCCAAGTGAGTTGGTAGAGTGGAAATAGCACCTATTACTAAATATTTCATGTTGGTGGGGTTTGCAGCAGCAAGGAATCATAGAATCCTATTGGCAGGGACCTCAAGGATCATCTAGTTCCACCCCCCCAAGGGGAAAGCTGAACCTGCTTACTACAGGTAACCTAAGAAGCAGGTTTGGGAAGCCCAAAGGTGCCTCTAGATCAGGAAATACTTCTTTGTTTTGCAGCTGGCACATTAAAATGGTTTGTTCTCAAACACAAAGACTCTTGGTCTTTCACTGTCATTTTTTCTTAGAATACATTTTTCTAACTCGAAGTGATTTTTGAAGAAATAACATTTTCTCAGACAGGTACCACTAAAGATCTGCAGCCTTAAAGTCTCAGGTGGAACATTGGTATTGTGCTAACAAGATCCTGGCTCTGCATTGTAACATAGCTCCTCAGCCCCATAAAATTTCTATTGACAGATCTGTTATCAGCCTCTTGCACAACAGGGAGGAAAAAGAGTTTTACCAGTCCTCTGTAAACTGCAATAATGACTGCTTTCAGCCCATCTTTTATAGTTAAGGGAATACATACTGGAAACAAGGAACCAGGAGTTAAAAAATGCCCTCTTCCCATGTCCTGTTTTTTTGGGGGCCACTCTTCTCTTTTGGTTTGCCGGCTCTAGCAGAGTTTTAAAGCGTGTAGTAGGCACCACCTAGAAAACCTCCTGGTCCAGAGGCCATATCAGTGCAGAATAAGATAAAGAGAGTTCTGCTGTCTTTGGTTCACAGTCTGAGGACATGGAAGTTGTTAGTGTCTAGCCCAAAGTCTTATGTGGCAGAGACCAGCAGGAGACATTTCTACATTCTAGTATATTTTGTTCTAATGTCTACACATTTTCAGTTCTTTACACCGGTCACACCTGCGTGCTGCCCACAAGGAATTTCCAGATCCACTCCATGTTGGTTCAACTCTGCATTTTCAGATGGAGATGGAGAACAGTGTTGAGTCCCATGCATGGGGGAGAAAATACATCTGAAGTGTGCCCTGGGAAGATTGAGCCCCTGCAGGGACCAGGAATGTAATCCACAAATTCTGTGCATCTCTGTGTGGCAGGCAGGTGAACTTCAGTGGATCCCTAGCCTTGCTGAAAGATGTCAGTCAGGTTTAAAAAAAAAAGCTTAAAAAATAAAAGGTTTCTAGAGGTTGGTCTTGAAGTCCTGAGCAGGAATTGCCCTCGTGGAGGTCACACTCTGCACACCCCAACAGAGGTTTGTCAGCCAAGCCAGTGGGAGCAGGAGCAGCTCTGTCCTTGTCCTGAAGCCTCCATGAGTTTCGTTTTTGTATTTCAAAGTGAAACTTTCAAAATGTACACATTGCATTTCACATGTAAATATTGCAGAGAGAACTCAAGTATTCTTGCATCGTGGCACTCTGATAGCTCACATATGCCTCTCCTCCATTAAAAACAAACAAACAAAAGCAACAACAAGAAAAAAGAAGACAAGGCAAGTTTGGTAAATTCTGAATTTTCCCAGGAAAAAAAAAATCAACAGGAAAGCAAACAACCAAAGCTATTTTTTCCTGGTAGCAGGAAGAGCCAGACCCTGGGAAATGAAGTGATTTGCTTGGAGTTTATGGAAGGACTGAAATGCAGAGGCAGGAGGAGAACAGCACCCCAGCCTGCCACATATCCACACAACTACTTTTATTTCTCAGAAAACGATCCATATGAGCCCCACAGCTCTTGCAGTGCGTCTAATGCCAGGAGGTTTTTGTCAGTAATTCGTGACTTGCCAAGATCTGCCAGCTGAGAGATATCCAGGCACTGTAAAAATGCAGTAAACAGCAATATCAGGGTTAACTTCACTTCCTCAGTGGGCTGTGTTTTGTCTGGGCTCTGAAACCGAGAGATAAATACGCAAGCTTGCAACCGGCCCTGGGATTTCAGTGTTCCTGGCTGTAATGAGGAACAGAGGTTTCTTTGCTTTATTTTAATGTGATTCCTGGAAGAGGTGACGGTAGTTCCCAGAGGAGCTGAAATCTCCTTGGCCTTGGAGGACAGGGCTGGTGTTGGTGCTGCACTGGGGCAGGGTGGTGACTGTGGGATGGAAGGAGGTGAACATTGAGCTAGAGGAGATGAGTGCTGGGATCCAGGGATGATGGCACAGCCCTGATTGCTGCACCCTGATGTTGTTTCCATCCCTCTCTGGACCCGGCGTGGTCAAGGCCACCTGAATAATACCCTGGACTGGGATGAAGGGGGTTGCCCAGTACAGTAGCACACCTCAGGCTGTGCCTGAACTTCTCTAGAGCACATTTTATGAGGTGCCTGACTGATGAAATAGGTAAATGGCTGTCCAAAAGCCCCAGTGCTTTACCAAGGATCGCTCTGTAAATCTGTACCAGAAAGTGGAGGAAGAAAATACCAACAAAACCATGCTGTTTGTTTTCTCATATATATATATATATATATAAAAATATATATACACACACACACACATATATATATATATAACTTCGGCTCCACCAACTGTCAAATTAGGCTGTATCCCATTTAATATCCAAGTCTCTCAATTCTGGCTGCTCGAGGAGACTCCTGATTCAGGTGGTACCACCACAGTCAAGGGTTTTCCTCGTGTCTGTGTTTTGGCCTGGCAGCCCAGTCTGTCTGGCCTCCAGAAGTCCTTGTCCCCTGAAGGTAACAAGATGCTGTTGTGCCACAGTGTTTAATTACCTCAGTTTCCCTGGGAGCTATTCAGGCATCGTTAGTGCTCCTGGGGAGACCCAGCCTTCTCTCAGGCTCTGCAGACACGAGGAAGATCAGCAGCATCACTCTGCTGCATGGTGAGGGTGGTGAGCAGTTCAGTCCAGCAACATGTCCCAAATTGCCAAGGGCAGAACAGGGTCTTCATCCTTAGGTGAGCTGGCATGGAGCTGGAGGAGGCAGAGCTCATCTTCCAGTGGTGCTTTTGGGAGGTGAATACTCGCACTTGCAATTTGTACACCTCTGCTTTAGCTTGTTCCAGACCATGCCCAGCAGAAAACAATGAGTTTCCTGCTCTTCAGTGCCAGCTGTTTTTGTTTCCTGGAGTGCTTCAGCAGCAATGATTCTGTTTGTTTTCCAGAATGAAATGCTGAATCAAAATAGAGCTTTGAGCAAAGAGATCCTGACGTTGTTTGGCCTGGGTGACCTCAAGCTTGGCAGAGGCACTGGAGGGAGGGATGAAAGCTTCTGCTGTCCCTGTCTGCTGTCTTTGGGGAAAATCTGCTCATTTGTGATGTGGGACAAACTGCATGCCATCAGCATGGCTCGGAGTGCTGTGGACACCACCTGCACTGGCAGGTTCCCACCTCAGTGGCTGCTCCCCCTGGCACTGCCAGCACTGCTGGTGGTTGCAGATGAGGGAATGAGGCAGTTTCATAATTGAGGGGAAATCTGTCTGTCTGAAAAGGATGCTCTTGGGTTTCCCTGGGGCTGCTGTGAATGGGGCCAGTTCTGCACCAGCTGTCTGGACTGGGAAATTGGGGCAGGGCTCTGGTTGGGTTTTGGGCCAGAATTCTCCCTGACTGAGCTCAGCCCTGCCCTGGGTGCTGCAGTGGGGCAGGAGGGGGAACCCCAGCAGTGGTGCAGAGGAGGGAGGAAGGCAGGAGGCTGAGCAGGTGCCCTGCTCTCCTTGCTCCATCTGCTGAGACAAGGGGCAAGGGCAGAGAGTGGTGGAAACACTGGGAAAAGTTACTTGGAGAAGAAATAGAGCCATAAGGCTCTAGAAGAAGGACAGAGATAAGGAATATAAAGAGAGATAGAAGGAAGTAGGAGACTGGTCTGGGGAGCGGTGATGGATGGGTGTGGGGAGTTGCCAGGAAGAAGCAGCTTAAAGAAGCCCAGAAGGTTAAAGGGGGTGGGAAGAGGAGAATATGGACAAGAGGGATTGTAGAGGAGCTGCAGGGGACAAGGGAAAGCTGCAGCAGCAGCATAGCTGTGACTATCAAAGCCAGTTTCTCGGTAGAGTGTGCAACTGGTTTTAATTCCCGAATCTCAGCTCTTTTCTGCCGTCTAGCTGCCAGACTTGTTGAGCATGTGTGTCTGTCACTAGCACTGATCCACACAGCAGAGGACAGTCCTTTCCTGGGAAGCCTGCGTTCCCCTGTTGGTGCTCTCCCCTCTCCCTGGAGCTGTGTGCTCAAAGCCACAGCCTTGCTGCTGAGCCAGGGCTTGGGAGACTGCTCCAGTTCCAACAGATGAACTTGCTTCCAGGAATAATTTTCTTGGTTTATAAAATGTAGGAAGTTGTCTTGGAGCCAGCAACCTTTTCATTTGAAGGACATAACTAGAAAACCAAACTCTCAAAAGTCAGGCAATGCCGAATTTTTGTATCTAAAATGTGTCCTTCCTGTGTGTTCACAGTACAAACTTGCAGATCACACTTGCAGGTCAGCAAGGATAAAGGCAGAAAAATGTTTCTTATCCAGCCTGCCAAGCTCAGAGTTCTGAGGTGGTGAGTGAGGAATCCAGGGCCTCAGTCTAGTCCTACTCCTGTTTTTACTTGCATTGACTCTGGTTCTGTATTTCACTTGTGAATTGGAGGAAAAGTGGGAAAAACAAGTCCTTCAGGAAAAGGGTCCAGTGTTGCATCCAGAAGGCCTGATAACAGCTTGCACATGAAGACCATGGCAGAGAAATCCCTGTGTCCCATGATCTGGCTGGAAGGTGGCTGTGTGGGAAGCAGTGCTGGAAGGAAGGCAGGGTGCTGTGGGATGGGGAGAACTGCTTAAACCTCTGTGAGGGCTGTTGTGACCATCAAACCATGTGCTGGCTTTCATCTCCTGTCATTTGGGACTAAACAAATGCCCTCCCTGAGTGTTCCTTCCCCACTGAAGGACTGGGAAAAAAGATGAAGGGAGGTAACAGGTTTTAGGTGTCTCTCACAAGCTGCTGGAGAAAGTGACTTTTTTCCTGCTCACTCACCTCTTCTTGTTTGTTAATTGAGAGGAGTGAGATGGGAGAGCCCACGGGAAGGTAGGATATGACTTACACTGCTGCTCTTACACCTGCTGGAAAGGGCCACCCGTTTGGGAGGATGAAATTGGTGGGTGTCACATTATGGAGCTGCTGAAACCAGGCTGGCCAAGCAGGAGTCACCATCCCTGGAAGTGTTCAAGAAACAGCTGGATGTGGCACTCTGTACCATGGTTTTGTTGACAACGTTATGTTTGGTCAAAGGTTGGGCTCTATGATCTTGGAGGTCTTTTCCAACTTTTATGATCCTGTGATCCTGAGCCGAGGCAAGCAACACCCTCTCCATGTGGCAGCCAGCATTTTTAAAGCTGTATTTGTCTGTATTCAGGACATCTGCTTTTGAAATCCCAGAGATATATTTCAGAATTGGAGAAATATGTATTGCAGGGTGAAAAGCATGTTTGGGAGGAGATAGGGAAGGGGAATAGATCATGTCTGGCTGTGTTAGCTGCTGGGAAGCTGTTGGGGAGAGCTGCTTCTCCTGAAGGCACTGCTCCTGGTCTGCAGCCCTTGGGGAAATCCCTCTGGGAAATCACAATAACCCCCTGGCACTGGGAGGGGCAGAGCACTCATGGTCCCTGCCGTCTGCAGAAGAGTTTTAGGATGGACTCTGTGACCAGCCTAAGCACTATTTCCTTGCTGCATTGCCAAGGTGGGGATGTGTTGATGAGAAGAGGTGCTGCTTCTCGGCAGAGCTCTTCCCAATAAGCTGGGAATGCAAGAGGCTGAATTTATTTTTCTTGACAGATGCTTTGCTGCGGCAGTGTCTTACTCAGCCCATGGTGTGTGGGAACCTGCGTGGGAGAGCGACATGGTAAACAACCTGCTTTTTAAGGCTGTTGAAATTAGAGGACTCATTAGCAAGCTGCCACATGGAAATCTCAAAAGTTCCCGGGTCAGCTGTGTGCTCAGAGCTGAGTTTGCTGCTGGACTGCTTGGGCTCCCCAGCTGTGGGGTGACCAGTCCACCAGGAGAATCTGGGTGTTGCAGGGTGCTGATTCAGGGGTTGATCATCCTGCCCGGTGAGCCCGGGGCCAGTGCACCTCCAGGGGAAAAGCTGAGGAGTCTCATGACAGCAGTCGGAGGCCCCAGTGGCAGAAAAAGGGGAAGGTTTAACTTGTCTGTTTAATTAGCTCTCCCAGTTACTTTGTTCCTGACTAGATTCCAGTTGTGCTGTGGGATACAGTTTGCTTTCTTGTGGAGAGGTGCAGTGCCCTTGGTGAGGAAGGCTTGAGGGACCATTGTAGGGAGGGTTCCTGTGTTGAGGAACATGGTTACTATTTGTGGAGATGCTGCAAAACTTTGGGACCCTCTAGACACAAGCTGCTTGGTATTTCCGTTTCAACTGGCTTTTTGTTCATCCTGTTTGCGTTTTGTCTTTGTGTTCCATAAAGAGTATTGTCCTGCTCCTGTTTCTTTTGAGATTGATGTTAAACCTGTGTCTCTAACAAACGGCAGTGCCTGAACATAGAGGTGTGATTTTTCAGCAGGTTTAGTGGATGGGCAGACATTGTGTGGACACCCTTATTTCAATACCAAAGCACCCAGCTTCTGAAGCTGCCCCCGTGGCCCAAAAGGGGGATGTCCCCAGAGCATCCTCTTTAAAAATAACTTTAAACTGCACTTGGTTAAAAATAGGTTTGACGTGGATCTCGTGCTTCCCTGTGTGGGCAGGGCCTCCTAAGAGCCTGTTGTGATCCCTGCTGTGGAACCACCCACGAGCCTGTGAGCTGCTGGTGGCTGTGACAAGAGGGAGCAGGGAGGGTGCAGGATCTCCCTGCTACCAATTCTGCTTTTCTCAAGCATTTTGCACAAGTGATGGGAGCTTTGACTTATAAATTCTGTCCCTCTGTTACTGCTACTTCTGCTCTGTAGCCAGCGTGGTTTGAGATCTTCTAAATCAGAGGGCTTCTGGCACATGAATTAATAATGGAAGAGATCAACGTTGCTTTGTTAGTTTTATTTTTCTGTTTTTAATGAATAATTTATTAAAATGTTTTCCTTCCCTAGTAAATCACATCTCAGCGTTTTTCTCTCGAGTTTAGTAAGTGGGAAGGACTAACAGGAGGTTTTACAATGGAAATTTGCTTGCCTAAGCACAAGGAAATAGCAATGATTGTAATTGTGAGGGGAGGAGGGAGAGGAATCAGTTTGTTAAGGCTCTAATGAGCCATGCAGTAAGAAGTTGGTTTTTTGTTTGGTTGCATTTTGTTTTGTTGTTTTTTTCTTGTTTTGTTTTGGGCTTTTTTTGTGGGGTTTTGTTGTTGTTGTAGTATTTTTTTGTTTGTTTGTTTGTTTGTTTGTTTTGGTTTTTTACCTGTTCTTATGCAGGTCAGCATGACAGGAGTGGGTTATGGAGCAGTTGAATGCTGGTAGGTCTGAGATAGCTCAGGAGAGGGGGGGTCCATTGTGAGGAGGGAACAGTGGGGCTGGGGTGACTTTCAGATTCTACTTCTGCTGGAAGACCATGTTCAGTTACAGCCAGAGGGAAGCACCTGTCGGGAATATGACCGGACTAATTTATTTTGCTTTTTGAAACTGTGTCCTGCTTGGTAAGGGACAGATGCAAGGTGGCATTCTGCTCACAGTGCCAGTCTGGGGCTCTGACAGCCTCAGTTCAGTGCTCAGGTTTTTCTTGTCTCCCTCAAATCCCTCTTCTAATATTTAAATAAAATCCTTCTCTCCTGGAATCTCCTCTCTGTGCAAGCTGAGACAGTTCTTTGCCATTGTTGCCCAAGCCTGGTCTCTCTGGCAAACAGATATATCCTGAGGTTTTGCAAATGAATGCAAAATCTTACAGAGATGGAATGGTAAGGTTACTCGCTACAGAAATGAGTGGAAAGGCTTTTCCATTGACATTTTTCAGCCTTGTGCAACATACTGTCTGCCTTGCTTCAGAGCTGTCAACATCCACAAGCAAACATCTAAAAACAACTTTTCTTAGGAACAAAACCCCAACCTTTTCCAAGAAAAATCACGCAAGAGCAGATGCGGAAAAGCTGCTCTGTGCTCACCTGAAAATCTGTGTGGCATTTGGGATTAAAACTCTATGCAAAATAAGCTGTATGGTGTTCATAACTAGTTGGGAGACCTGAAGCAAAGTACTTGTTTTAGAGGTTCTCAAGCTGCCTTCTTCCTGCCCTCTCAGGTTCTCACAGAAGTTATGCAAACAGATAAGAAGCAGCTATTCCTCCCTCAGCCCCAGCACTGGGCTGTACCCTTGGCTTTGCAGCCACCTCCCCTCCTGAAGGTGTGGATGCTCCCAGCACTGCTCACTCCAGCTGTCCTGCTCTCCCTGGCACTGCTACAGCCAAGTCCAAGGGGCTGAAGAAAACTGAGCCCCCCGGAATGTGCTCTTCTTTCTTACCTACTGGTACCACCAAAGCTGGTACCATCATTGTGTCATTCTAGAAAGAAGCCTGTGATGGGCTTTTGTAGCAATAGCTGAGCACTGTCCTGCTCACCAGTACTGTTGTGTGAACCTCATTGATCCTGTTCTCACTGCTGCCACGCTGAAACATCACCCTTCAGCTTCAGTCCCCAAATGCTGTGAATCACTGAGAGCTGAGATGAATTTATGTCCTAGGTCTGGCAAGAAAACAAGAAAGATGGATCTGCCCTACTTCAGCACTTGGATGAGAAACAGAAGCCTTGCCTCCACAGTTCTGTGTGATTTGATGCAGGGATGATTACACGTTTGCATTTCCAAGACTGCTGATAGCAGTGTTTCACACTCATGAGTAGGGAAAACATTTTTTGTATTCAGAGCATCATTGTTCCTTCTTACTCTTTCAGACAACATTGACAGATTGGCATCTTAAAAGATGAGCTGCCCATTAACCTGGCTTTTCTGAGAAGTCCTGGAAGACAGCACAGTGCTGCCAGCCCTGGCTGGCTCTTTCTTCGATCTTCCTACAAAACTTGATCCACTTTCAGAGGGCAGAACAGCAGCTGGATCAAACATAAGCCCCAGCCTGTGTTTGATGTGCCACATGTTTGCTTTGCAAGGAGCCTCTCCTGGGACTGGAACCAGAGTGCAGGGACCAGATCGTGCACAGACTGGCAAGAGCAACAGAAGGGTCAGCTCCTGCTGGGACAGAAACCCCATGTGGTTAACATGATCTTTGTGGAGGTGGCTGTTTTCCACCTGACTGATTTGTGCATCCAACTTAACTTTTGAGGGGAACTGAAGAAAAGCTTTGTAGTAGAAAAGATTAGGCTTTCACTCTGCAGCGCTAATATTAGGGAAGTAGAATAGGGTATTTAAATCCTTTTCCCTTTTCAGGGTCAGGCTGTCAGCTGCTTCTTCAATGTTGTGTTGTGTTTATAATGTTTTAATTAGCAAGGCTTCCCATGGTTTTGACCATCCACAGGATTATGGTGATAAAACTCCTGCTTAAAAGATGCAAAACCTTAGTAAGGGATTTTTGTCATAACTTACGTGTTTTCCGGCCAAGGAAATAAACATCTTGGTTTAACCTCATTTGACGTTCAGTAGATGTGAGGAAGCCCACTGTTAGGTAAATATTGAGAGAACACCTACATACTGATGGCTGGAGGGGGCGGGGGGGTGAATTAATTTACTTGATTTGATTTATGTATTCTTTTCCTAAAACACCCACTACTACTCACTGTTAGGGCATGGGCTAAATGAGCATTTAGCATGATCTGAGGTTGTTGTTCAGTGCTGCAGTGCTTGCAAGAGGTGAGTGGTCTCTCAGTTCACTACCTTGCTTTTCACAGTCCAGTAAGGTCAGTGGTTGTGTCTCAGTTCAAGGGGAGCTTGCTTGCAGTGCTCCTAGGGGAGGATAATGTGTGTACTACTGTTGGTACTGCTAAAAAGGGCTTAATTAAGTTTTTACCTATTAACATTATTGATTTAAGGCTTTTTACATTGCTTTTTTGAATATTTTTATTTCTTCCAAATTAAAATGCCACTGGTGCATATGGGAGTGTAACACTAGGAACTGTCACGTGTGAGGAGGTACCTGGCTGACCTCTGCTGTGCTGGTGTTACAGCAGTGGTCGATAGCACCACAGTGAGATTGATTTCCAATGGATGAGACCTGACAAGCTTTAACTACTCGAGTCAAATAGTTCCAAGCACACCACTTCATCCTGCAGCTCTTCCTCTTGTTTTCCTGCTGTAGTTATGCCACCACTGTAAGGATTTACCTGACATAGCCCCCTGGAATACAGACTGGGGCAGGGGGAAAGGAGGGATCTCTGCCTGGGAAGAGCAGGATCAGGTAAGCTCAGGGGCAGGGGGGGTGGTGATGGAGGCTGCTGAGTGGGTGAGGATGTGCTGGTGCTTGCATGTGTCCTCAGATGACTTGGTGGGTTATTTATTCTCCTCTCCCGCTGCATGTATAATTTCCACTGCCATCAACACGTGTTCAGTGTGCAGAGGAGGAAAGGGGAAGAGGCTTCTTAGTGTTGAACTTTGTAGTTAAGTTTTGCACATAGGCAGACACAGTAAATACCTTGTAGTTACAGATGTCCGAGTTTAACCACGGATGTGGAAACTCCCTTCACTGGGCAATTACTTGTCTGCTTTTATAGCAGTATTTGGACATTTGAACCGTTCATGGTGGTTGTTGCTTTACCAGAGATTAGAGGCTTTTGAAGGTCTAGGTCTCTTTAATGGTCTAGAATGGCTTTGTTTTGTAAAACAATCTCTGTGTCCAGAAGCAAAATAGGTATCCTATAGGAAACTGGCCAGAATGCAAAACATGAGCTGGGAAAACATCTCTGATGGCTTTATACCCTGTGACACCAAAGATAAGAGGCACAAGAGGCTGCTGCATTGGCCATACTGTCACAGAATCACAGACTGATTTGAGTTGGAAAGGACCTTAAAGATCACCTCATTCCAACCCCCTTCTATGGGCAGGTTCACTTTCCACCAGACCAGGTTGCTCCAAACCCCATCCAGCATGGTCTGGAACATTGCCAAGGATAGAGTATCCACAGCATTCCTGGGCAACCTGTGCCAAGGCCTCAGCACCCTCAGAGGGAAGAATTTCTTCCTAATAACTCATCTAAAGCTATTCTCTTTCAGTTTGGATCTGTTCTCCCTTGTCCTGTCACTACATTTACCCTTGCAAACAGTCCCTCTTCAGATTTCTGGTTGGCTCCCTTCAGGTACTGAAAGGCTGCAGTAAGGTCACCCCAGAGCCTTCTCTTCTCCAAGCTGAGCAATCCCAATTCTCTCAGCCTTTCCATTAGCAGGCTTCAGTTCTGTGTTGATGGATGATTTCTGCCCACAGCCTCTCACCCAGTGGCACTGAGACCTGTTGAACAGATGTGATGGGTGTGAGCTGAGGAACTGCCCTCCTGGTGATTGGGAGGAAGGAGGTTTTGGTAGCCATCTGTTTCACTATTTCAAAATCACTTGCAGCTTGTTGGAGGGCTGAACTTGCCAGCTCCATGGTGTGGTGTGTGGGATGCAAGAGCACCCAAGCCCTGAGACAGAGGGATTTATTCTGTGGGATGTGGTTGTATATGTAGATCCACTAGATCCTGTACTGGATGGTCTCCTGCAGCTACATCTGGGCTCAAGTTATGGCTGAGGTTGTGCTGGGCTCTCCCTCTCCTTTTCACTTGAGCCAGCACCAGGAAATGGGAGGAATAGTGCCCAAAAGAGTTGATGGCATATGGAAAGTAATCCAGGCCTTCCTGAAGCCTGCTTAGTAACACTCAGATTTGGTATAATGTAAATTGAGGTGAACATAAGCACGGGTGAGGATCTCCTGAGAGATGTGCAGAATCAGCAGAACTTTAGCAGAGTCTGACAGCCAAGTAGTGTGAGAAAATGTGAAATTTGAGGAGTGTTTTAAATATGAGTTAGTTTTTAGTAACAAAAAAACCCCAACTTGTGGCATGTGCTTTAATGACAAGAAGGTCTGGAAGACAGAACTGTTGTGCTGTGGGATTTTGGTGTCTGGAGAACAGGGGGTGGAGGCCAAGTACAGCTCTAGGGAGAAGGCTCCAGGCTGGCCCTGGATGTGATCCACCAGTGCAGGCAGCATGGAGAACTCCCTCTGTTGCCCAGGAAAAAGCAAGTGCCTGTAATTGTTTTGGGCTTTGTGAACTATTTCAAAATTCCAGTCTGTCTGAAGCTGGGCAAACCACAGGGATGCACAGCAGCGTCCCACGGGTGGCTTTGCAGGCTGTCATCAAGTGTCCCCTATTCCTGGTGCCAAGGATTGGTTTCCTCTTGCCATGTGTGGTCTGCACTGCATGGGAGAGCACCAGGGAGGTGGTTACCCTGTGCTGGTCCTTGACAGGAACTGTAACACAACCAGGAGCTGCAGGAGCTAAATTTGGAACATATTCTTTTAAACTCTGCTAAATGGGGGCTTAAAGGGCATCAGGTGTTGGGCTTCTAATGGAGCAGCTGGCATGGAGCAAGCTGGTAACTGGATTGCTTCTTTAGTTGATTTACTTAGGTGCCCAGCACCCACTCAAGCCCTTTCCATGCCTCAGAAGTTCTCCTCTACTTACTGAAAACCAGTACAGGACACTTTGTCAGTTGAGGTGTTTGGCCCTAATCCAAGAAAAACACTTAAGTATTTGCCTAAACCTAGATCAAAGAGATATTCTCTTGAATTTGAAGTTGGGCACATTCTGTAATACTATAAAGAATTTTTTTCTTTATTCTCACATGAAATTGCAGGAGGCTTGTGCTCAGCGAAGCAATTGCATCTTGATCTTCCTTTTAGAGGAGCTTCTGGTTGCCCTCTTGAGGTTCTTCTTGGGCTTGTTTCCTATGGTAGATAACAAGGCAGTTGAACTTGTGCAATGATGGTTGAATGTTTGAAAGGAATATTAAACCTGCACAAATCAGATGTCACTTCTGGAGATCAAAATGACATCTCGTGCATGGGAAAGAGGCGAATTATCTCCCAGCTGCAGAGTTCCTCCATCTTGCTGTCATGTGTTTCTGGTTGCCCACTGACAGAGGCAGGATGCTGAACTAGATGGACCAATGTTCTGATTCAGTCTGGCAGTTCCTGTGGCCCCCTGACTCCTGTTGACCTCAGTGGGAATTAAACACATATTTAAGCACTCCCCTACAAAGGCAGGCTCTTCTGCACCAGTCTCTGCCCAGCTGCTTGGAGCTCTGCACTGAAGAAAGCAGCTTTCTGTGAAATGCTTGGATCAGCCTTACCACATCCTTGTTCTTGGTGTGTTTAAATGGGAAAATCCTAATTTATAGCATGTGCTTCCATTTAAAAAATAAATGCAAGCTGTCCTAAAGTCAAGCCATGCTCTGTGTCACAGTGATGCCATCGGGTAGGAGGTTTCCATCAGTGCCTGTGGAAGAGACACGTGCATGAATGGCTGGGAGAACTCAGCAGAAAACCCTTCAGCTTTATGGCTGGCTTTGCTTCTAAACCTGTAGCAAGAGTACCAAGAGGAGCACATCCTGTGGCTCGTGGCCCCTTGAAGTGGCTGGGCTCAGTAGTGACAGGATGGTTTCCCTTATCTCCACTCCTACAAAGAGGACCAGGAAATAGGCCTGTGATGTGGGATTCCTACATTTCAGGCCTTGATCAGGTTGACAGCTTTTCCTCTATTTCCACCATCCCCTCCCCGCAGTGGTTAATGAGCAAAGCCAGTTGAAAGCAGGGTATTGCTCTGCCCCCTTTTTGTGGGGAGGTCAGTGGGAGGGTGACAGCTGTGTTTGGGTCCTGCCCCCATTCCACTGCTCCAGGAGTTCACAGACCATCCCTTCCTGTGGCATTATGTCCATGCAGAGGGTTTGGCAGGAGCTGGCTTTGGTCTTGCATCCAGTCCACGCTCAAAACAAGAGTCCTGAATACAGAACACTGGTGCACAGTCACCTCTGGCAGACTCTGCTGTGTCCCCTGCCAAAATGCCCTTGTTTTCAGGGCCTTTACTTTGCAAAGTAACTAACTTGAAAACTGCAAATTTCGTTTCTTCATTCTGAGGCAAGTGTGCCCCAGATGAGGCTTTGATCAGCTCAGCTGAGTCTGACCAGGTCTGTGTGAGGACCCCAGAGAGCTGCTGGCTGGGATATGCAATTTGGATGGCTGCTGTCAAATTAGAATGGCTCTCTTGATCTAGAGCTCATTTCTGCCTTTTGAGAGTCACTTGTTTTGTGTAAATTGAGCTTTGCTAGGAAATTGTTATGTGGCTGAACTAAACTCATCAAAAAGATTAAATTATATTGATAGATAATTAAATTGTGATATTAAATTGCACCAGAGGCAGTTTGGACTGGACATTAGGAAGCATGTCTTTAATGAGGGATGGTTCAGACATGGGAAAAGGCTTCCTAGACAGTAAGTGGTCACAGCCTGTCTTGTTTAAGAAACATTTGAACAATGCCCTTAAATACATTAACTTTTGGTCCATTCTGTTGTGGTCAGACAGTTGGACTAAATTATTATTTTAAGTCCCTTTCAACTGAAATAGTCTACTCTGTTCTAAAATTAAATTGTATTTTGGGACGATTCAGATTTGAATGGGTCCCTGCTTTCCAGAACTATCAAATATTATCTAACCTTTGGCAAATGAACCCTTTAAAGAAAGCTGAGTGTGGCACGTATCAAGCAGCCATAATTGAAAAAGTAGCCTATGCTTTTTTTAACCAATGCAGGAAGTATTGAAATATTGATAGTGATAAAGAAATGTAGCATGAGAATACCAAAGGTGGGTGAACACTGTTCATAAAGCAAGGCACTGCTTTCACTCAGCAAGTGTGCTGCTGGTCAGTTGGTTACATGTAGTTGTGTTTTCAGGAGTTATTGCCCAAAAAGCTGTGAGTTATAACAACTCTTTAGCCTTCAGCTCCTGGTCTGTTTACAGCTTGTGAGATAATAGTTTGCTGGTATATCTCAACATGGGAGAGGAGTGAGAGGAAGATAGCAAAAGACAGATATTTCTATATGAAAAACATAATTTTGAGCTAAAGGGGACATTGCAGTTAAGTTCTGTACCTGTCCTAGATGCCATCCTCGTTCTAGACCACAGTCCCCTGACTTCTAAACCAGGGATGTAATTGTGGCTTTTGAAGGCATTTTGTCATAGAATCATAGAATGGTTTGTATTGGAAGGGACCTTAAATATCATCTAATTCCAACCTCCTGCCATGGGCAGGGATACCTTCCACTAGACCAGGCTTCTCCAAGCCCCATCCAGCATGGCCTTGAACACTTCCAGAGATGGGGCAGCCAGTTTCTCTGGGCATCCTGTGCCAGGGCTTCACCACCCTCATAGTCATTAATTTCTTCAAAACATCCAATCTAAACCTACTGTCTTTCAGTGTGAAGCCAATCCCCCTTGTCCTGTCACTCCATCCCTTGTCAAAAGTCCCTCTCCAGCTCTCTTGTAGCCCCCCTTCAGGCACTGGACGGGGCTCTAAGGTCTCTCCAGAGCCATTTTTTCTCCAGGCTGAACAGTCCCAGCTCTCCCATCCTGTCTCCAAAGCAGAGGAGCTCCAGCCCTGGCATCATCTCCATGGCCATCTCTGAGCTTGCCTCAGCAGGTCCACCTCCTCCTTAGGCTGGGGGTCCAACCCAAACACCACAGCCAAGACAGGAGTAATAACTGTGTGTGATGATCCTAAAGTTTTGTTGTCCTTGTCTCTCCTTCTCCCCCTGCTCAGGGACTCTGCAGAGGGACCGGGTCTTTAAGAACCTCACTCGGAAGCGGCAGCGGGCGATGCGCCGGCGGGTGCACCAGGTGAACGGGCACAAGTTCATGGCCACCTACCTGCGACAGCCCACCTACTGCTCTCACTGCAGGGAGTTCATCTGGTAAGAGCAGCCCAAGGCACAGAGCTCCCCAGCCCTTTGAGTTCTGGGGATGAGGCACCCCCAGTCCTGAATCGGTCACTTAGCACTTTACCCAGTGATGCCTGAAGTGGCTCCCTAGAAACAGAGACTAGACAGGAGTAAGGGATTAAAAGTGGATATTTATTTGAAGGCCTTCAAAGGCACACCCTGGGGAGCCAGAGGCTGCTCACACTGCACCCCAAGGGGGATTCCCCAAGATGGACCCTGAGTCACGAGTTCTTCACACTTCTATAGGGTCTGGTCCATTTGCATATCAGCATAAATTTGCCAATTAAAACTTTAGCTAATGATGTAATTTCCCCAGCTTAGCCCCCGTTCTCAAGATGTTAGGTTACACATTTTGGGCCTAGGACAGTCTGGGTGTCCTTGGAGAGCAGGCTCAGAGAGGCTTTGTTATGTCTGTCTTAACGTGAGAGAACAGCAGCTCACAGGTTCCAGGACACTTTAAAGTTACACACTAAGCACTACAGGATTTGAAAAATCTGAAAGTTAAAATCCAAGGCATCACCAGGGCCTCCGATGTGATGCCCCTTGGCCGTCAGGTTTGGCAGGGTACATTTATGCTGCAAACTGGGGTCTGCTGCAGAGAGGCCAAAGGTGATACGTGTCTTGGATGCTGGAAGCAAACTGGGTTGGTGTGGGGATGGAGCAGTGCCCCTCCCTTGTAACCACAGGTGTCATTTCAAGGGAGCAAAATGTAACGAGGCAACCTGAAGAAAGACCCCACTCACTGGAGTTGAGATTACACTGAGAAAAAACCAGTCGCTTGATAAGTTTAGAGAAAATTCTTCAGAACAGAAAAGCCCTCAGAGAGATGTGAGGTGATGCACGTGGAGGAGTAGGCAGAGCAGGGAGAAAAACACAGATATGTCTCAAAAGAACATGGAGTGGGAGAGATAATAACAGGGTGTGGGCTGCTGGGATCGGTCTCGTATGTGTGGTGTGTGTTGTAATGAAGTGAGGTATTTGGGAAACGAGAGTGAGGGGGAAAATGGGGAATACAGGCATGTTGACAGCCTGCCCTGTGAGCCATGGGCCGTGCAGTGCTTTTCTGTACTCTCACACCCCTCTGCTGGATTGCACCACTGCTGCTGGGCAGCTCTGCCATGGGATCTGATAATTTGGGATCCTCCTGCATTTTGGCTCTGTCTTCTGTACACAATCTGCAAGACGACCATCTTTCTGCCATTAAATCTGTGTTTTGTCTTGGCCAGGGGCGTGTTTGGGAAGCAGGGATACCAGTGCCAAGGTAAGGTGCTCTGCTCCTCTGTGGTGTCTGTGTGTGCGGGATGTGCTGCTTCAGGAGTGCTGCCCCATGCTGCTGGAACACCCTGCAGCTCTGAGCTGCTCTGGAGTCACCACTCCTCTTCCTCCCCAAGCAGCCCCCAGACCTTTTGAGCCCCTGCCGGGTTTGCACGGCTGCAGGAGCAGCCACATTCCTGCAAGCACCTGGGTGTCCGGTGGCTGTTCCATCCTGTGCAGGTCCACTGAGCTGCTGGCTACATGCAACACCCAGCTAGGCTTGAGGCACCCAGGGTCCCTTCAGGACAGTGCTCAACTGCTATTGGGACACAAAGTACCCTGCTGGAATGGCCACCCTTTCCCTTTCTCTCCCTATGAAGCTCAACAAAGTAAAATTAGGGATTTTGTGACTTCTTGGGCTGGAACAGCACTTCTTCCTGAAAGCATGGTTTGGCTGACTAGCTGTAGAGATGCATGTGGTGCTTGTTTGCATTTAATTATTGTTCTACCTTTCCCTTTTCCCCTGAATTACCTTCTTTATGGTAACACAGCCATGTTCCTGTGCAGTATAACGGGGCACTGGTGTCCTGTGAAAGGAAGCTGCATGTAAACAAAATGGATATTGCTGTGTGAAGTACTCATCACTGGATAATTATTTCAACAGCATTTTTTGAGAAGTTTGAGAAGCTATGCTGTTGGTTCTGTCCATCACTCACATTTGATATAGGCAGCTGTTTTCTAGGCTGTGTGAACGATCCAGTGCAGAATTTCTGTTGCAGTGGGCTGAAGATACATCTCCAGATCTGTTGTTAATTCCAAGCCACCAGTGATACTTCACATCTTTACTATGTGCTGATAACGCAGCTGAGCCTTAAGGAACCCAGCTGGTGGGCTGAAGTGTTCTGAGCCTTCCAAGGCTCTTTTCAGTATGCCTCTTTTATCTCCTAGTGTGCACCTGTGTTGTACACAAGCGCTGCCATCACCTCATTGTCACAGCTTGCACGTGCCAAAACAATACTAACAAGAATGATCTCAAGGTAAAGTCATGTTGGTTATTTTGGGTCGTCATACTTTGTCTGGGGTTGTCCTATAAGAGAATTTACGTCATGTTATCTTTATTCATGGGTTTAAAAGTGGGAAGGAGTGATAGGGACCTCCATAAAGGCCATGCAACGTCATCCAGTTTTTCTCCTGTCAGTGCCATTAACTGTTTGGCAGTTGGCGCATGGTTTAAGAAGTCAGAATATCTCCATTGGAAGACATTAAAAAGTAGCAAATCCACTGGTTTTTCCTTGGTAATTTTCTTGCATGATTAACTGTGGTGCAATCAAAATTTGGTGCCTGGTTCACAATGTGGATTTCTCTGGCCAACCACTGGTCTTTGTTTTGCCTCTTTTTTATTTTCTTATTGCCTGAAGGGCTCATTTACTTGTTGCTCCACACCTTTGCTCTGTGAAATATGTTGTAATAAAGAACCCTTGCATAACTTGTGTTTCTGAAGGTTTTCCTTCTTGCTAGTTTTGGCTGTGTTTGATGGGAGTAACATCCCTGCCTAACACTGCCCTGTGCATTGCGTGTCTCATTTCTGGAACTGGAAGTGGTTCAATAACTGTTGGAGGAAAAATCAAATCAAATCTGTTTATTCATGAGGCAGCTCTGTGTTCTGTGCCATGCAATTGCCTTTGTTTGTTATTTCTTGCCTCCAAACTGCTGAGCTGAACTCCTTAAAATGACCCCTTGATAAGCCAGATGAAAATAAGTTAAGAAGTCTGAGGGTAAATTGCAGATTAAATAGTGAATGTCCTCGCCCCTCTGTCAGGATTATGAAGGTTTTATAATACTTTTAAACTACTTTAAAAGAAGGCAGAAGTGAGGAGGCACCATTCATCTTAAACTTCTTGTTCCAGTCACACCCCTGACTTGACTTTAATAGAGTTGTGAGTTCTGCCTCAGCTTTCCAAGATCTGCATGTTGAGAAACAAAGTCAAAAGTGAGGAATTTGCTAAATAGGGACTGGTTTTTTCAGGCTTTGGAACATTTTTTTAAAGGTGTCCTTGAGAGCTGAATGGTTTACAAATTGGAAAAGAACAAGGTTAAAAAGGGGATGAATGCAAGTGATAAAGTGAAATGTGTGCCTGAAAGGCTGTTAATTACAAGGAAGGTGACAAGAGGAATGAGAATTTTAGGAGGAACTGTGAAAGCAGTTCTGTATTAAAATTAATAAGATCAACAGTTTGACCTAAAGTTACATGTTTTTGCACATAGTATGCAAGTCAGTAATTTCAAAACTGTGTGATTAAAAAATGATGTAGCTCACACTGCAGTGGGATTGGTTTGTGTTGAGGTAATCTAATTCTAACTTGTCTTTAAGAATTTAAAATTGGCTAGGGAGCCCTTATTTTAAAATCTGCTTTGCCAGGCAGTCTGGCCTGGCCAGCAAGGAAAGCAGGGCTGGCTCACAGCAGGTGAGGCTGTTAATTCAGTATTCACTTGCCGTAAACCTCATTGAGGTGGTGGATTGGGACATTTTCTGACTTGAAATTATTTTCTTAGGTTTGCACTTAAATGCCTGTATGTAAATGAACACCAGCTTATATATATGTATTTGAATTTTAAACCTGTGCTTTCCTTTTTGTGCCTCAGGTGACTGAACAGAGGTTTGGGATCAACATTCCCCATAAATTCAGCGTCCACAACTACAAAGTCCCGACGTTCTGTGACCACTGTGGGTCCTTGCTCTGGGGGATCATGCGACAGGGTCTGCAGTGTAAAAGTGAGCAGCTTCTCACTGTTGCCTTTTCACAAAATACATTTATTTTTAGACTCCTGATGCACCATGTGGGCTTGATTTGTGCAACCTTCAGGAAAAAGCTGAGTGATGAACATTCATCTTTGTAAGAGTTTAAAAAAAAGGCCGATCTCCTTTTTAATCTCTGGCTGCCAGAAGGACTCTGCTTTGCACTCTCAGCACAGCTTTGTTTAACTTGCATTATTAAAAGTATTCTGCTTCCTGCATTCGTATTTTCCCTTTACCTGAAGGTTTTTCCTCAGCTAATGAGATAAGGCAGTGAAAAGGCATCGGAGGGGACAAAAAGGTCATTGCTTTAGGCTGACTACCCTGCCTGTTAATTGATGACTAAGCATGTCCTGGTGATATGTTTTTGTTTCAGTGATCCAGACTGTAAAATCCTTGCTTTCACCTCCCACAAGAGGGTGTGTGTGTGCCCATGAGTTAGAGCAAGAATGGTTTTTGTTTCCCGCTGGACACTGTCTCTAAAATTAGACATGGGAAAATGCAGGGGACTTCTGTTGTGAATTCTGTGGCATTAGAAATACTAATTGTACTTACAGGCATAGCTGCAATGGTAGTTATGTACCTAAAAAAAAAGTGCTTATGAAAAGCTTTAGGCAATGTGGCATCCTGCTTGGAGAGTTTGGGGTCTGTTCCTGGTTTTCAGGAGTTCATTCTCTTGTAAGAGTCCTAATTTTGCTTCTACTTAGATCAGTGGCAAAAATCCCTCTAGTTTAAAGATAGAGAGTAGGTCCAGATGGGTGTATTTCCTGAAGCAGAATTACTAAAGTGTTTCTCAGTTGTAAACCCCTCCAAGTTATTTTAATTGTTCCTTTGCTTTTACTTTCCATTGCTCCTGTCAGTCTGTAAAATGAACGTCCACATCCGATGCCAAGCAAATGTTGCTCCAAACTGTGGGGTGAACTCAGCAGAGCTTGCAAAAACCTTGGCCTGCATGGGTCTGCAACCAGGAAGCATTTCCCCAAATTCGGTGAGTCTTTTTTTTTTTTTTTTTTTTCCC
>WEKY01001291.1:264956-275265 GCA_013390045.1 Picathartes gymnocephalus
TTTCCCCCCCGCTCTCTATTTAAAACATTTACAACTGAATCTTTATAGGGTGCAGGAGAGGGCAGAGGCTTCCCATAGGATGGATGGTGTTGGGTGTTGGACTGCAGGAGTAGGTCTGTGACTTGTGGCAAAGCCATCTGGAAAATGGATGTTTGCTATCCAGGCTTTAGTCTATAGGTGTTGCTTTGCTATGTGCTTATGTTTCACAGTGCTGTGACTCTTCAACACTCTTTCATCTGCTTATCACAAATGAGAGTAGAGTAAGACCCCCCCTGACTAATTAGTGGTTAATATAATTCTTGCCATGCATTTTTTATTTTTACTGCAAGCGCAAATGCTGTCTGCACACATGGCTTGTGATAGAGCAAAAGAGCTCAAGAAGATGCCCAGTTATCTTCCCAGCTTTGTTACTTTTTCTGTGTAATTTCGGGGAAACCATTTCACTCTTCACTACATCCCTGGGCAAAAAGCTGTGGTCCCTGTCAACACAACAAAAAGAAAATACTAAAGCCCAAACCACAATTTCCAGACGTGGTAAATCTTCTCATACAGTTAGCCAGCTACATTGATCAACTGCATCGTGCTGTATCAGCCTAGCTGGCTCATTAGGCTGTGCTGCCCCTTTTGATTTCAGTTGGTTCATAGCAAACTCTTACCTTTGCTCTTCCCCTTGTAGCAGTTCAGGGAGACAGTTATCCTGGGAGTTACAGGGAAATCCCATACTCCCTTCTCCATTCTGCAAAAATCAGCACTTGTTAACACTTGTTGTTTGCTTCATCTGCACATCAAAAGGAGATGCAAACAGAAAAGAAATAAAAATCTGTGCTTGGTGTTTAATGATCTCTTCTGTTACTTGTGAGCTAAAGGGTCTGGGAAAGTGTTCAGACTGTGCTGTAAGGACAGCCTTGAATGGCTCTAAGCTGAATGGATTTAGGTGATATATTAGGAAGAAATTCTTTACTGTGGGGCTGGTGAGGCCCTGCCACAGGTTGCTCAGAGAAGTTGTGGATGCCCCATCCCTGGAAGTGTTCAAGGTCAGGTTAGATGGGGGTTTAAGTAACCTGGTCTAGTAAAAGGTGTCCCTGCCCATGGCAGGGATTTGGAACTTAATGATCTTGAGGCACAAACCTTTCTGTGCTTCTGTGACTGCTCATGGTTCTTTGCCCATGGTGATGAGTCTCCTGTGCAAGAGGAACTTTGCTGTACACCAAAGTAGTCACAAGATGGAGCTCACGAAGTCTGTGTGACTTTGTTCAGACCCATAAACTGAATAGAAGTGCTCGGTTGTATGCAGATGCATACCTGGAGAGCTGTGAGCAGAGGGCACTGGAGGTTGGCTTGATCTTTTTGTATCTCAAAATCACAAGGTCTAGAAATGGGTGCCAATACCGATACAACTCCTGAATATGCAGTAGCTCACTGCTGGCATTTTTTATTTTTACTGCAAGCGCAAATGCTGTCTGCACACATGGCATGGGATTAAACAGCCGCTTTCCACTGAATTTGGAGCAGTGGAGCAAGCCAGCAGCCCAGATGTGGGAATGAGACATGTTTTGAAGTTGGGGTCCCTATGAACTGGGCTTTGAGTAAGAGTCTTAAAATCAGATTGAAATGTAAGAAATTCAGACGAGCTCTGCCACGGTTCTGAATCTCACCAGCAGTTTGCCTATTGCAGAAATTATGCAGTCCTCCTTACTTTGCTGGTAGATAGAAGACTTGGGTTTCCCTACTCGTTCTTTTTTTTTTTCGTGGAGAGTGAGGATGGAGAGAGTCAGCCTTGCCTCTTGACTCCTGGGGATGGTCCTGTGCTGGGCCTGGAGTTGGACTTGGTGATCCTTGTGGGTCTCTTCCAACTCAGCATATTCTGTGATTATCTGTGATGTGCTGGGCAGTGGGTTTACAACCCAGAATGCCCAGGTCAGCAGCTGGTGTTGAGATGCCAGCACAGCCCTGAGCTGTGCTGAGTTTGGCTGGTCACACACGGCAGCCGTGTGATGATACCAACGCACTTTGTTCCAATAGTGCCCCTGGACAGCCCCCAAATGCCCTGGTTGGTGGATTGACCACCTGTGAAGCATCTCTGAGGCAGAAGTACAATTCCTCTGCAGACTGACAGTTCTTTGCTTTCTTCCACAGAAACTGGTTTCAAGATCTACGTTGAAACATCAGGGAAAAGGCAGCCTGAAGGATGGCAACAACATTGGTAGTGAAAGTTCAGCAAGCAAACTTGGGATCAAAGACTTAACCTTCCTTCGTGTATTGGGAAAGGGAAGCTTTGGAAAGGTGAGGGTTATTCGTGGCTCTTTTGTGAGAAACCACATTCCTCATTTAAGAAGCCCCAAGGTAGGTGAAGTGATTGCATAACGTGGAACACAGGCTGTCCAGTGGTACTCCAGAGCAAGTACTGTGTGGTACTTGCTTTGTGCAACAAAGTTGGTTACAGAGAGCAGGGAGAAAAGGGAAGAAAAAGAAAGCTGACAGCAAAATGAGGAATTGGATATCACAAAAAAGAAGTTAGCACCTGAAGGAACAGCTGCATGCCAGGGCCCATACCAGGAGCTGCAAGTGTCTGTGTTAACACTCGTTTGGGCAGCATTTCTTGGAGCAGGTAAAGACTTTTCCTTGAAAGGCAGCAAGGCAGTGGTTTCAAATGTGGTGAGATGCTAGTTTTGTTTCTCTGCTTTGCCATGAAGCTGATGTGCAAGTTTGTTTGAGTTTTATAGCTGAGGAGGGAGGTGGGATGAATGGCCCTGCTCAGGCAGTTTGTGCTGGCACAGTGGGTAACCTTCGACCAGCCAGCCCTGTGCCCGACAGGAGCAGCCTGTGTGGGTATTTCTGCTCTGTGGGTATGTCCAGAGCAGGCTGCTGCAGGCAGCAGTGTGTCAGTGATTGTACACTGGTGCCCGTGCTAGCAGGCTGACTCACTTGGGTCCACAAGCCTGGTCATGAGATGGCTGACCTTTCCAGCCTGGGAAGGTGTGAGAGGCTCTGTGCTGCTCTTGAGGGCTGAGCCCTTGCCATTCACACTCCCTTTTGGTTTAGGTGATGCTTGCCAAGATGAAAGAGAGCGGGCAGCTGTATGCAGTGAAGGTGCTGAAGAAGGATGTCATTCTGCAGGATGATGATGTTGAATGCACCATGACCGAGAAACGCATCCTCTCCTTAGCAAGGAACCACCCCTTCCTCACCAAGCTCTACTGTTGCTTCCAGACTCCTGTAAGTACAGCCCAGGCAGAGGCCAGCCTTGCTCCTGACACTGGCTGGCATGAGGAACCCTGCTGTGTCTTTGGCCCCTGGCCTGTTAAAAAAGTCCACCTCACACCCAGGAGAAACCTCTCTGCTCGAGGATGAACAGAGCACTCTGCTATATTCCACCTCTAACATCTGTTGGGCGTTTTGCAAACAAAATCCTGGCTTTTTCTAAGCTCCCTAAGAAATTGCTAAGGCACAAAGCCTTTCTTTGTGTCTTCCCTAGAAACATCTCTGTGCCATTGAATGTTTCCAATGTCTGCACACCTGCAGTGTCCTCTGGTTGCTCTGGGATCTCAGGCTCTGCTCTGTTGCTGCCTGAATTTTTAACAGGACTGTATTTGCATTGAGTTTTCTGCAAATTTAAAGATTTGCACTGGGAACCAGAGGTAGCCTCTGGTCTCTGCCAGCCTTTGTAGACTGCTCAGAACTGAAAAAAAGATCCTTCTGGGTTTACCAGAAAGGGTCTGCCTGACATGGGCGGGCACTGAGTCAGATCCGTGTATGGCTGGTATTGCTTTTTGTGTAGGGAAGACAAATGGCAGCATTGCTGTCCCTTGTGCCCTGTGTACCTCAGTGGAGGACAGAACATGGCTGAGTGCCTGGCTCAGCCTCTTGCTGGTGTGGGTGGTGGAGGGAGGAGTGGCTGAGATGGAGGCAGTGGCCACAGCCGTGTATGGCGAGGTGAATTTGGGAATCCCTCACCTAAGCTGTTATTAGGACCAAAGCATCTTCTGCAGTGTAGCTCTTCAAAACTGCCTGGGCTCTTTTCCCGTTGCATTTTGTTCTTTGCTAAAGGGCAGTAGATCTTGTTTTCCTCTTACAAGAGGCAGGAGAAACTTGCCCTTTTAATGGCAGCTTTGCTCCTCCTACATAAACCCAAAATACCTTAAAAAAAACCAAAAAGAGAGCAGACAAATGTATTCAGCCACCCACCCATTTCTCTTTTCACTGGGGTGATGCAACAGCCATCTATGGTGGTGAAGAACTGTGCTCATTTAGGGTGGAGCCCTTGGGTAGACTCATCTAATAGAAGTGAGATGGTTTGTGTTGGGTTTTATTTAATACACAGCTCACATGGTTCACAGAACAGCTGTACTATATAGCAAAAATGAAACTTAAAGCTCACTGTTGTCACTGGTAACCAAGGAAACTTTTATTTCATGGTATTTTAACTTGTAATGGCTTTCCTGAAATATCAGAAATATCCAGTATTGATGTGTTCAGTTTGAGGTCAAATGTGGCTTTTGCCACTCGTTGCTATGGCCTTTGCTATGGCTTTGCTGACTGAATTTGCAGCAGAGATGTGAAAACAGCAAGTGTTTTCCTGGCCTGTGCAGAGTGTTTTTTATGAGCTTAGGAAAGATTCAAGGTCACTGTGTGAGCACCATTTGCCATGTTCAGAAAAACTGAATGCAGTCTGCTGTGGGTGCAGGCAAGGTCTCCTGGGCTGCTGAAGTAATTGCAGAGTCTTTTGCAAAGAGGAAGAAAAGGGGAGAACTCAGCCTGTTTAGACTAGCAAATTGAAAACAAAAAGAGGATCTGATTGATGTCTGCAGATGTCAAACACTGAGGAGGGAAACAAAGCTGTCAAGATGCTGGTTAAGATTAAATGAGTCTAGACTGGCCATGGGTACAGTTAGACTGGAAATTAAAAGGAGGTTGCTAAATAGTAGAGCAGCCTGGAACAGGAGTTTCTGGACCAGCTTGTTATCAGAGGAGAAGAGGGAAGAACCCCTCAGCCCTTGGTGCCCTGAACACAGAGCGGTCAGTTCTTGAAATGGTGCCAAGGGAGTGGTGCTTCTATAGCAGGACCCTGCTATTGCCAGTTTGTCCTGGGTTCCCCTTTTACTGGAGTCCCACTTTGCTTCATTGTCTGGATTGTTTGTAACAGAAACCCACTTCCCCCTCTGATGATAAAAAACACCAGAAAGGGAAGTGTTTACAAAAAAAATGTAAATTTCAAATTAGGTGGTTCATGATGTCTTTTGCCCATGGTCTGTACTCAGTAACACCTACTTCAGTCCAGAATAACCAGATTTAAATTGCTTATAAAAGCACAATTAAACCCCTTTGCTGTAGTAGAGGAACAATTGCAACACCAGGGTATTCACACAATCCTTCCAGGAAGGCTTAACCAGGCTGATACAAACTTGGGGTTTCTGTTTATTCTTTGTATGGCATGAGGATGTCCCCTCCATTAACAAAACCTTGGCAGGAAAAAATATCTATATATATAAACCATTATACATATATATGAAGAGTAACCACTTATTCAAAATGTCATCCTGCAGCCATATTTAAAAATTTATGGATTGGGGCATGGTAGTACAAATACCCAGTTTGCAATCACATGGAAACCACATCACATGCATCACAGTTACAGCCCAGACTCTTAAAATGTGGTATTAATGGTTCATGTTATAAAAAACAAAGCACAACTCCAGTCTGCCATGGAAATCCTGGATATATAATGACCTACTGGGCCTGCCTTTAGGAATTTTTCAAGAACTACCCATTTTGAGGCTTCTTACCATTTGTCAAGGCCAAGTCAGAGCCTGATCCCGTAAGATCAGGACTGGGACTGTCAAGCTGGGACTGACTGGCAGAGCAGGGCTTGTGGTGGGTGCCGGGTCCAGTGTGAGCCAGCAGTGCAGCCCCATGGAATGTGAGCTAAATTATGGACCAGGCTACTTCAGGAGCTTGGAAGAGTCATTATCCCTTCTGCCTGGCACTGGCGAGGCTGCACCTGAAACAGGAGTGTCCAGTTATGGCTTCCCTCCTCCCAGTTCAAGAGAAAATCATGGAAACTCAAAAGGAAGGCTCTTGGAAGTGCCTGAGGTGCTGCTGCAGTTTGAGAATAGAGCACCCATAGGGTCTGAGGATTTGGCTGGATCCAGAGCCGTTTGAATTCTGGTTCTTTTACAGTAACTTACCCAAACCAGCAAGCTCTTCCCCTGGCCTAAGCAGCCTGGGGGTGACTTTAACAGCCTGGGACATGTCTGTGCTGCACAGCGTGATGTCGTGTGGTGCCAGGAATGCTGCATTATTCTAGGGATGCCCCATTCCTGGAGGTGTTCAAGGCCAGGCTGGATGAAGCTCTGAGCAACCTGGTCTAGTGGAAGGTGTGCCTGTGCAGGAGAGGAGGGTTGTAACCAGATGATCTCTAACATCCTTTCCAGCTCAAACCATTCTGTATTCTGTGATTAGCTGAGCAGGCACAAGTACCTGAAACAGCAGTGCATTACCTGAGTTCATCTATACTGATGTTCATCTATAGTGCTGCTACTTCTGCTTGCCTATTTTAGAGCTGGCTGAGGTTTTTCTGAGCTTGCATTAGCCGCTGATGGGTTTCAGAAAGGTTTTCTGTTTTCTCGTGCTGCCTCTGTGCTCGGTGTGAGGCTGCTTTAGTCTCAGCTGCAGTGTAAGTGATGCCTGCCAGCAAGGGCAGCTTTATTTGCCCAGGGTGGGCTGAGGCTGCCTGACCTCCAGGCAGCCTCCTCATCCATCAGGGCTGAATCCTGCAGCCACTAGGTGGTAGGAGCTGCAAGGGCTGGCTCTGCCTGCTGTGGGTCACAGTTTTCAGAGCCTGAAGATGAAATACCAGCAGCTCAGCGGGCTGGCAGAGGCTGGATGTAGCCGTCTGTGTGCCCAGCACTGCGCTGGGCAGTTTTGGACTTGCACCTCCGGATTCCTTTCCTATGAAAGGCAAGGAAAGAGGTCCAGGTGCTCCATTGCAGGGGGGGCAGTTTAAATCCTGCTCCAGCTGCGTTTGTGGGAGGTTTGCCCTGCTCACCACCTCTCTGTTGTTTAAAATTTTTAGGTTTTTTTTAATTGGTGGCCGTGCCTTGGGAGCTTTCCACCTTGCCTAAGCCATTTACCTCTGCTTTTTCTAGGGCCTTACAATAATTCTTTAGTGTCAGAGAGGATTATGCTTCCGTTCCAGTAATCTGTGAGTTGCTGACAGGTGCTGGGACCTGTGGATAATCGTGGATCCTGCATTAGGTGTCACAAGCACCAAAAAGTGTTTTTTTCCGTTTACCTGACCCTGGTGTCACCCAACACCTCAACAATACTGTCCTAGAAGTGGTGAAAGAGGCTGTATGTATAAATAGCTAAGTCAGTAATATAATCCTGGGGAATGTGAATCCTGGAATGTTTTAATTAAAATCAGTTTGTAGTAAGTAGGTCCTGTCTTCTTTGGGGTTTAGGAGCCATCCTTCCTGCACAGGTGGTTTGCTTTTAAATCCTTTTGTCTCCACTCATATGCATGAGAATGAAGAGGGCTGGGGGAGATCAGCTTCCCATGCAAATAGTGTCAAATAGCTTCTGGGTTTTATGTTTATTGCCCTTATCCCTTTTCTCATGACCAAAGGGTCCTTCCAGGGGACTGTCCCCAGGCAATGCAGTTCCCAGCACTGTCCCCATCAGCCAGCCTGATCGTTGTATGGATTTGCTTTCCCTCTGGCTCTGCTGACAGTTGCTGAGGCTCACAGCCTGCCCCTGTTGTTCCAAAAATAGTGAGACTCGAGAACTTGGCAGAGGGGTGTGATTTTCTGTTACGAGTGTCCTTCAAGATAATAATGAGCAGGGGTGCTACTTAAGCCAGGCAGGACTGGCCTGGGACTCCAGGACAGTATAATCATGGAACTGGTCCCATTTTACGAGGGCAGCCTGCTGTTTGGCACACAGCTTTCTGTCCCCATTACTGGCTGCAGGCTGATGTCGTGCTCTCAGCATGGAAGGGGAAGGTTTCTCTGCATCTCCCCTGGCTCTTGGGGCACTCAGGCAGTTCTGCCAGGGTCAGCGTGGGCATCTTCTCATGCGTCACCCCGTTGTTTAGAGAGATAAGCCTGTATTTAACCCCCAGAAGTGTTAGAGCTGGCCTGGAGCCTTCAACAGGGGCATCATTTTCAAGTGAGAGGTGGCAGCTCACCCACCCCTTGCCCCTAGGTGCCACAAGGGAGGCCTAAGTGCCCTTGTATGTCCAGGGGAGTCCTCGGTCATGATCCCTCCAGGGGATCTCCAGCATCAGCCTGGTTGTCCAGCAGCCACTCCAGTGTCACCAAATGGGTGGAGCACAGGGCAGAGCCCAGTGTGGTGGAGGTCAGGAAGGCTGGAGAGGCAGTGACAGCCTTCCCGGGGCTCTGGGAGATGAACAGGTGCCCTGACACAGACTTTGGAGTGTGCTGCTGAGCGTTCAGGAAGCAGCGGGGTCTCTTTGATGTTGTCTTTGAAAGGCACTGAGAGGGAGCCCTTTGGGAGCAGAGAGGATGGCTTTGATCCACTCCCAGTGTCTGAACCCCCAGCATTCCCTCTGTGGCATGTCATGGAGGCACAGCTCCATGTACATTCACGTGACAGCCAAATGCTCATCTTGGATGCTTTCCTGCAGGCATTGAGACTTTTATTCTTGAGAGTTGAGACCCGTGTCAGCCCCAAGCCACTCTGCTGGAAGGCTCTGCAAGTCAGGCTTGAAGGAGCTTGAGTTATGCTTTACCTTGGGTGGCAGGTTGGTTTTTGGGGAGTTGGTTTTGGAGGTACAGGGGAATTTCCTCTCTCCCCCTTCACTCTCCAGTGCAGCTCCTGCAGGTGTGTGCTGAGGTGCCCTCGTGTTGGCTTTGTGACCACAGCAGGGACAGCCAGTTTCTGCTTTCCTCTGGCTCCTGTCCACCACAGAATAAAGGCAGGCTGGTTGAAAGTGCATCTTCCTGTGGTTTGACAGTGTTCACATCCACCAAAACCCCCTGATGTGTTTGCTGGCACGCTGGCTCCAGTTGCTGGCAAACCTGACGTGCGAGGCCTCCGCGCCCTGCTCGGAAAGGCTCTGCTTTTTCTGCCACCTTGCAATGGTCACTTCTCTGCAGGAACATTTGAGGCTGGGGTTTTTTTGCAGGCAGGAGGTGAAACAAGATCAGACTGACATTTCTGACTCTAATCTGTGAACTTTGCTGGACGTCCACACTTTGGCTGCACGCTGAGGCGATGCGAGCTGAGGTGAAAACATGAGCTGGAGGCTTGGAAGGGTCAGCTGCCATCGTGGTGTCGTAGCTCCCCAGTGTCGCTTTCTGACCCCCAGGTGGTTGAGGGACTTTGGATATTTGCATTTTCATGAAGCTGATATAAATACCTGTCTCCATCTGCAGTGGCTTAGGGGAGAGACTGTAGCTTGGACAAATCATCCAGCTCAGTGCAGGGCTAGCCAAGTGTGTTGTCTATGGTTAGCCACAGAATGTGAAACTAAGGTTTTTTGTCCTTAAAATCAAGGAAGTTGCTGCATAAAAGGAGATCAAAATGGAAGCAGCTCTCAAGCAGCCTGAGCAATCAGGTGCCAGTCAGTATTGAGAAGGAAGGGGGAGAAAAAAGCAAAGGCAATCTAAGCTCAGAGAAGAGGTAACTAACTGAGGTGTGAGCCAGTGGTGCTTTAGGTTTCAGTCTCTTTGAATCCATATTGCTTTCCAGGTGATGTTTAAGGTGAGAAGGTGATCTACACACCCTCACAGCAAGCTGTTTCCAAGTGGCTCTTGGCTGTTTTGACGCTCTTGATTTTCATGAAGACCTTTGGCTGAGCTTGTAGAGATCTCTAGCCTTCCCTAGCTCTGCCTGAGCCAGCAGGTATTGCAGAGATCAGTATTTTGTAAAACAGGAAGAGCTGTTGCACGTTGGTCGCTCTAAACTGGAAACACCAATTTCAGTAGCCTTTTTGAACAGAGGGCTGTAAAAAAAGCATGGTATTTACAGGGCTATTCTCTTCTGAGACACCAAGATGCCAGCAGCCAGCTGAGGGATGCAGATCTCCTATAAATCTTTGATTAACAGGTAATGTCTGTAGTGTCATGCACTCTAGTTATTTATTTCTCAACTTATTCCCCTCTAAGTTCAGTCAGTCCTTTGAAATTTTTTTAGTCTTTCAGGTGGGAAGGAGTGCTTATGTAGTTTTCTGTACCATTTTAAAAGGTCTGGAGGGGAAGATTTTGTGTTGCTTCTTTTTTCAATTTGTTTTGTATCCTTTTAATATTTCATTTTAATGATGCTTGAAGTGTCTTTTTTTTTTTTTTTT
>WEKY01001291.1:279187-331246 GCA_013390045.1 Picathartes gymnocephalus
TTTTTTTTTTTTTTTTTTTTTTTGAGTAGGATAACACTGTTTACTTTATTTCTTGGTGATTCATGGGAGAGTTGGTTGGTCTTTGCAGTTTGCCAAGCTGATGGTCTTCCTTAAGAGTAAAAATGGGAGGCCTTGTCTGGCTTTTAGGTGCTTTTCCCCAAAGGATGGTCATTAGTGCTGATTTTCCGAATGCTTGTTGCCAGGCATACAGCAGACCAGTGCACAAATTCTGCATTATAAACCAGTTGTAATACCCATCCTGCTCTTTTCTTCAGCAATCCTATGGGATTTCTAAGTGTTAGGAAACTGGGCAGACAATTAGCTGGACCGTCTCAAAATAAATAGAAAAAAAACTAAAAAAAAAAAAGAAAAAGAAAGGAGTAACCCGAAGTTCTGTATTTATGCTTGACCAGTGAAACGAGCCCATGGGTGGTGTGACCATATAACACGTGCAGTTATATTTGCTCAGGTTTGCAGTTAGTCTGAAGCAAGGGCAGTTTTTAGCAAAAAGCTGCTAATTCCATGGCAGCAGTCATATGAATTTTAAAATCAGCTGTTTTGGTGCTCACCTGAACATTTGAGAAAGAAGTAGTTTCTTCCTGTAAGCATCATAGTAGAGACGGATACAACCAGAAGTCTGAGGTGGGCTGTGGAGTTTTGCCTGCTCTGGAGAAGCTGGACATACACGTTCTAAGATAGGAAGAGTTAATTTTGTTTCCCTGAAGGTCACCTGTAAGGAAAGAGTAGAAAGTCTGTATGTGCTCACCTAAGTGCATGCATGTTTATACAGGCATATGTATCACTTACATAAATACACACACCATCCCTCAGCAGGCTGCTGGTAAATTAAACTGCTTCCTGTTGGGGATCTGGCAAGAGGGATTCCTTTTTTAAGTATGGTCTTGAGGAGATGCCTGGACAAGCTGGGCTAGATAAGCGTGTGTCATGTGGAGAGATCAGCAAGGAGGGAGGTGGGAAAAGAACAACAAGGAGATGTAAAAGCTGCCTGACTGGCAAGGCAGAGGTGATACCTGTGCTGCAGCTGGAGGAACAGGCAGGCACAGCCCAGCCAGGCTGAGCTTAACCAGCTGCAGTGAAGATGTGGCAATAGAGGGCTCATGTGGGCTGGATAGCCAAGGCTGCTGGGGGCTTTGCACAGCTCATGCTGCTCTGGCTCAGACTGCTGCCTAGACAAGCCAGCTCCGGTGTCTTCCAGTGCCCTCTGATAAAGAAAGAGTGAGGCAATGAGGTGTTTTTGTTTATATGGACTGGAGATAGCATTCAACACATGGCCCTGGTGCTGCAGTAGTGTTGTGAGAGTGCTGGGAGCAATGGTGAGGCTGCACCTCAAATTCTGGGTTCACTTTTGGGACCGTCACTGCAAGAAGGACATTGAGCTGCTGGAGTGTGTCCAGGGAAAGACAGCAGAGCTGGGCAGGGGTCTGGAGCACAACTCTGATGAGGAGCAGCTGAGGGAGCTGGAGGGGCTGAGATTGGAGAAGAAGAGGCTCAGGAGGGACCTTCTCACTCTCCACAACTCCCTGGCAGGAGGGCAGAGCCAGGTGGGGCTCAGGCTCTGCTCCCAGGAAACCAGGGATAGGATGAGAGGAAATGGTCTGAAGTTGTGCCAGGGGAAGTTTAGGTTGGATATTAGGAACAATTTATTCACTGAAAGAATGTCAAGCTGCCTGGAACAGGCTGCCAAGGGCAGTAGTGGAGTCACCACCCCTGGAGGTATTTAAAAGACGTGTAGATGTGTGGCACTTGGGGACATGGTTTAGTGGTGGGCTTGGCAGAGTTGGGTTAGTGGTTCATGGTCTCTAAAGGTCTTTTCCAACCCAAATGATTCTATGATTTAATGGTCTTTACCTTCTGGAAGGAGCCCAGAAGGAGTTGTTGGGCAGAGCCCAGGCTGGCTATGCAAAGCAAGCTGTCCTGATGTGTCACAAGCCGTTTGCTTTGCTGCTCATGCCCACTGAGAAATGAGGGAATTTCTGGTTGGTTTTCTTCTGCCATGTGCATCTCAAGATGTTAATACCAGTAGTCATTTCAAGCTGGCTGGTTGCCAGAAAGTGGAACACGACAATGCTTATCCTCTTAAACTTAGGTTTTAAAAGTAGCTTGTAGATAATTAACATTAGACCTGGGAAGAGGCTTGTGGGAAAGAAGGGCAAATATTACCATTAAAAGCCTGACTGGTCTCAGTTGAATTCTATGCCTGTTTTCCAATCTGCTTGTTCCTAATAAGCAGAGAAAAACTGAAACAACAAATACAGAAAGTCCTGAAACAATTGCTAAGAGAAATTTTTGAGCTAGACTGCAATGATTCCAGGGTTTATTTTTGTGCCAAATCTGTGTCTTTCCTCTCACAATCAAGTGAACACATGCAAAACCCCTACTCACTGTTGAGCTCACAGCTTAAACAAGTGCCTCCCTATCTGTTGGCTTTTGCAAAACCCAGAACAAAGCCAAAAAATAAACCTCAGAGACCAACAGCTGTGGTTAATGAACTGAACTTTGTCAAACAGGTTGCTTTTCTGCTTAGCAGAAACTTTTATTTATACTTCATCTTTGTCAGTTCCTCTATTGCCCAGAGGTCTTTGCAGGTTAATCAGTGGAAAGCTGGAACCTGAGGGCCCAAAAAGCAGCTCCCGTGCAAGTGTATGGCAGGAAATCCCATCCTGGAAAACAGCCCACATTGTCCAGAAATAATGTTGGGATATCCTCGAGACAATGTTGTGCTGTTGTGGTGAAGCTGCTGTCTGATTATGTATATTGTGTTACGGAGCAGCTTTCCCCAGAGATTGGAGGTGTTTACTAGGGAGTGAGTGATTTTTTTATATATTTCTCTTGTGCCACTCAGCTTTGAGAGTACTGATAAAAGGTTATCGTTCCCTGCTGATTCAGGCTAAGGATAATTCAGGGAAACTCAATGGGAGTTGATTAGTTATGAGCACACACTTACTAACATGCCCAATCCACATGTGAACAGGAATTAATTTCACAACCAGGGTCAAAACTTCTGGGAGGAGTGCAGGGCAAGGAGGTACTAACAGATCCTCCTGGTACTGATTTGATTTTTCCTGAAAAAAATCAGCCTTTCCCCCCAACGCACTGTCTCATGCTTACTTAATCTGTTTTTGTTTGGGAGATAATAGTTCTACAAAGACTTTTCTAAGCCTGAGCGAGGATGTGATTAATGCTGTAATGTTTGTTGTGTTTGCCTGGGTGTAGGATCGCCTGTTCTTTGTGATGGAGTTTGTCAATGGCGGGGACTTGATGTTCCACATCCAGAAGTCGCGGCGCTTCGACGAAGATCGCGCCAGGTTCTACGCTGCAGAAATTATTTCAGCCCTCATGTTTCTCCATGAAAGAGGCATCATTTACCGGTGAGCTCTGCATTCATTGCTTCCCTCTGTCTGAACCTCACGGCTGAGATGAGAGCTGGAGTTTTCTGATTGAATAAAGAAGTGTCACTTGCTGCCCACCAGGCACAACTTGTCAGCTGGGATCACAGTACCTCCATATTCTCCCTGCACATTGGCCAAGGTGCACCACTTTTCAGGAGGGAGTAAAATTTCTGGGTAGGCAATACATGAGAACTTCCCAGATTTTCTGGAAGGTGAATGTAAGGATCTGTTGCTTTTGCCACAGTGTGCCATGTTATTTCAGGGCTAATATGTGCTGGTCACACCAAAGCCTTCCCTGCAGTAGCTACTGTGTATAAACCCTATCTATTTCACATACCTATTCAATACCACTCATCTCAGCCTCTAAAAGTGTTTTCATTCCTGCCATGGTCCTACAGCAGGAGTTTTTCCTTCCTGTCCATGTCTGGCATCTTAGTGTTTGCAGCAGGATTGGAGCATTGTTGCCTCTGTGCGTCAGCCTCCACTCGAGGTCTCAAGGCTGTTCTCAGGAAGCTATTTCCCATACATAGCTCTCCTTTGTTATTTGTCATTTTTCTGTACTCAGGGGGGCAGTTTGGTTATATTTTTTCCTTTCTGTGCTGCTGAAGTGCTCCCCTGTCAGCTGAAGCATAAAGGCATAGAGCAGCCAGCGTGGATCAGAGCCAGGCTGCCGTGCAGAGCCCTCTCTGGCCAGCATCACCATTTGACCAGCATCCTCCCTCATGCCCCAGAGGCAGAGCAGGGCCTCTTCTGGGATGGAGTAGGAACAGGGAGGTGTCAGCACTGAGACAGTCTGGTTGTACAGAAAGGTTTTTTTCTGCCATACTTCGCAGAACACCTCTGGCATCCTTGTGCCCAGAGCACTGGGGAGGAGGAACAGACTGTTGTTTTCTTTGGAATGCTGTTACCTGGAATGCAGCAGCAAAGCACGCATTTTTGAGTACACTCTGCTGTAACCTTGCTCAGTGCCATTTGTGGCATGCCAGCACTGCAAAGAATAATGTCAAGTCTCTATTTTTGCTGCTTGGTTACAGTTGTACTGCTGGGATCCAGAGCTGGGTGCAGGATGGCACCAGTTCCAATCCCGTTCCAGCTCTGTTAGTGCCATTTCTGTGGGTTGGACCAAATGCTGTCTGATTTGGGACTTGACATAGTTTAACCCAGGCAGTAGGGCATCCTCCCATGACAGATAAACCCAGGTTTTAACTCACTAAAACCAGAATAGCTGAGGGCTGAAGTGGCCAAAGGGCTGGGGGCTGTGCGAGGGGCACTTTCCTATCTAATGGAGAAATGATAGGATCAGTCAAGTAAAAGCAGTTTCTCTGTCTATTCCTAGCTTGAGCTGCAGTAAGAAACAGATGGTCAGGTGAGGACAGAGAATATTAAAATATTTTTAAGGATGAACTCATGTGACATATATAGCACAGTGAAATAGGGAAGGAGTGTCATTTTAATATTCTCTGTGTCCTGAGAGCCTGAAGATGACTCGTGATATATACCTTATGTATCAAGCTCCTAAAGCACAGTGATTGTCTGTATAGAATAGCAAATCTCCTTACTCTACAGCTGGATTTCAGTCTAATTCTTCCCTTGTGAATAATTCCAGCCGCTGAGGGGAGACTCTGCCAGATAATTAAGCAAACGACATTATCCTTAAAATAGTGACATCCAGTAGTTACTGTCAATCATTCAGCAGCAAAACTGGGTCTGTGCATAATGTAATGCCATGTGCTTACAGCTTGTCCTGTCTGCTCCAGCCTGCTGCCTGTCACAGGGCAGGAGTAACTGATCCCTCTGGGTTTTGGCACTCTTCAAGTGCTGCTGTAAGTCATGATAGAAACTGGAGGAGTAACTGGAAAGCTCCTCGAACAACTGCACAGGCTTTGATCTTGCTGAGAAACTGGATAAGCTGTGGAGTCAGGTAGCTTCAGCTGCACGGGGCAGATCTGCAGGGGATGGGTGACTTGGTTTCTTATAATTAGTTGAGGTTCTGAAGATGTGAGAGCTGCTGGCTGGGGCTGTACTGAGCTGAGGTTGCTGCTGTCAGGTCACAAACAGCAGGCTCTGGGAGGGAGTGTGCAGGATGGAAGGGGACACTCAGAATGGAATCACTGCACTTGTGTAAGAGAGTTTGGATCAGATTTTATAAGAATGTGAGTGCTTGCTTAGGGAGCAGGGGGCAGAGACACCAGAAATAGCCTGACCAGAAGGGGTTTTACCACAAGTTCTTCAAGGTGTTTTCTTTCTAGATTCACAGGGTCAGTGGAGGAAGAGAGTTGATGGCCTAAAATACCTGGGTCATTTGATTTTTTTTTTCTGGGCCTAACTTAATAATACTGTATTTTTCCTTGCCCCTTTCAAGACTGAGCAGTTCAGAAAAGAATCTGCATTTACCAGTGCAATGAGTGTTCTCCTGGTAAGTCAAGTTGCATTTGCCACAGGTGCTGCCAAGAGCTGAGTTTTCTCTTCTTTGAAATGCCACAGAGGTTTGAGAGACAGCACTGAAAGATCATCAAGAAGTAGCTGAAACTTGTCATTGTGGCCTGGCAGAATGATGCTGGTGGCTGCTAAAATCAGGTGTTCATTGATTGCTTTTTCAGCCACACACAAGCAATTTGAAATAGCTGTAGTGCGATATTTTTGCAATTTCTGAGCATGGGGTTCTGAGGCAAATGATACATTTTGGTTATATATGATTTTTAATGTTAAAACTAGGCTTACCACTGAATTGGTGCTCTTATGGGATGCTTTTCATGATTCAACTGAATTTTTCAATGATTTTGCTCCTTATTTTGAGGAAACTCCTGTTTTGTTACTAAGCTGTGGCCAGGATAGGAGTTCCATAAACATACATTGTATGTATTTGGGGCTTTTTAAAAGAGCATTCAATTTCAAAACCCTTTATTTTTTCTCTTCATTTGCAGCACTACAAAGGAGAGACAGCTTTCTGGCCTTATCAAGGAAAGGTCTCTGTCTTGCCCTGAGCTGAGGTTTAGCTGTCAACTTAGCAGCACCTATTTATAGTTGCTTCCTGAAAAAAAAAAATCAGCAAGTACAGTGGGGTTCCTTGGCCCATCATACAGGGGAATGCATCCAGACATGAACACAATCTTTTTACTTGTCACATCACAGCGTATTGTGCACCCCTAACCACAGAGGAGTAGGACAAGGACATATTTGGGATCAGCTCATGCTGAATGTTGCCAGGAAAATGTTAGGGAATAATTATGGTTATTGTAAATAAAATCTTTGCTCACAGGGTGATATTTCTGCACTGCTGCTTTCTCTAAGATTATCTCTAAAGGAAATTACTGTGCTAGGCCCTGTTACAGATAGGTAGGTAGGTTTGTCATTTTTCTAATGGCTGTATGTGCTATTTTTCTTGAGGCAGCTCTTCCTGACTTTCACTTTCCAGTTCAGCAGTTCCCAGGGTAGGGGAAGCATATTTTGGCTTCTGTGCATGCCAGAAACAAAACAAAGCAGCGTATCTGAGCAGAATTAGGTTGCACAGTGGCTTACAATGTGAGAGAGCTGGTCCACTCACAGTCTGCTAAAAAGCAGAGATAGTGGATGATTATAAGGGTTTCTTTTCAAAGCAGGACATTGCCTTCTGTGTGGCTGCTGTAAAAATGGCTGGTCTGCCCTGCTGCCCTCAAATTCAGACCCTGGGATAGGCTGACGTACAGCTTTGGGAGTGGGAGTGGGTGGATCCACATGCCAAGGTCACCTACTTGCATATTGAGGGCAAATGCAAGTATTTCCTTAAATTTGGTTGTTGTGGGGTTGGGTTTTTTTGGAGGAGGGGGCTTTGAGGTTTACAGTAAAATACAGTGAGACCTTTCCAAAGGCAACATAAATAATCAGCCCAGCCTAGTGGCACAGCCTTAATTTCTATGACAAACCTTTCTCTCTCTGCAAATATGTCTCACTAGCAAGATGCCTGGGCTGAGAGGATCTCTTTTCAGAACACACCTCCACTGCCTGCAGAGGTGATATAGCATGCAGGACACAGGGCCAGCTGTGCACCCTGTACTTTAGAGGTGGTTTTGCCAGCCTGAGGTGTGGAGTTGGACAACAGAGACACCTCTGTGCCCCAGCTGAGTGCTTGGTACAGCACGGGGGCAGATACAGCCTTAAGGCTACAGGTGGTGTAACATGGAGGTAATGCAGCTGACCAGGAGCCAGAGCAGCTAAAAGACTGAGGAGAAGGACTGGTTATTGGCTGGCTGAAGAACCTTGTTCTTATCCTGAGGGCTCGTGCTGGTCAGCTCATTCCACTGCCTTTGTGTCTGTGCTGGTGTTTCTAATGCAGCCGGCCCCTCTGGAGGTGTTGGGGGTCTGCTGGTAGCCTGTCACACCTCTGGGTGTGCGATGGCATGCAAAGAATCCCTGTGCTCTGGTGTGTAGGTCCTGTGACTCAATGGTGTTTAATAGGATGCATGGTCCCTTTGGAAGGCAAAAGATAATTATGCAGTTATCCAGATGAAAACATGGTCTGTCCTTGGGGCTGAACTCCAGCTCTTGGGGAAAATCAGATAGGCGTATTAACAGGCCGTGTTAACTCCTCTGTGTGTTACCTGAGAGCATCTCCTTAGTGTGTGGGGGACTTCTTATGACAGGGAAAAGCTTTCTCCTCTGGGATCTGAAAAGATTGCTGGATACTGGCCAGGTCTCTGAAATCATCACCTTTCCTTAGTGGAGGAGACCCATCAGGTCTGCAGCTGTGTCTCATGACCGTTGGCTGTTATAGGGAATGGGCTTTTTGCAACAGGTTAATTCCCTGCCAATTCAAACAATGAGCCTGTGACACTTGAGGAAAGCTTTACATAAGCCTTTTACAGAGACCAGTTTTGCTGGAAAGACTCCTGTTAACTGAAACAACACTAAGGTTTCTTTCAGCAAAATCAATTAAAAATTACGTGCTGAAAACAGAAGCTGAATGCCTTTCCTAATTACATACAGCCACTGTTAACAGAATACCTTTTATTAGTGTGCTGTTTGCTTTTTCCATGGGTAAAGACAATGTAGACATGGGATTCCTCATGTTCACTCCTTGCTGGTTTTTGTTTGTTGGTTTTTTGTTTGGTGGTTTTTTTTTTCAACTGGTGATTTTGTTTATTCTCATCTCATGCCCTTTTTCACATCTGGAGCCAGATCTTGTTTCCCCTGAAGTCAGGGGGCTTTCCTCAGGGAGGTAAATGAGCAGCTGAACTGGATCTGTGACTGATAGCAGCAGTGCTCTGCAAGGCAAACTGGCTGGCTGGGGGGCTATCCAGGGATTACTGGTGGTTTGTGTAGGTGCTGTGCATAGCTTTGTTTTCTTGGCAAATAAAGATAAGCCTTTGGTTCAATGAGGTGTTTCTAAGCTTTTCTGAAAGACCTTACAGCAGCCTGGAGGCCTGATAGCAGCCCTCTGATACCTTAAAGGGATCTACAAGAAGGCTGGAAAGAGACTTTCTGCAAGGGTATACAGTGATAAGACTTCAGCCTTAAGCTGAAGAAGGGTAGATTTAGATTAGATATTAAAAAGAAATTCTTTACTGTGAGGGTGCTGAGGCCCTGGCACAGGTTGCCCAGAGAAGCTGTGGCTGCCTCATTCCTTGGAAGTGTTCCAGGCCACGTTGGACAGGGAAGGTGTCCCTGCCCATGGCAGAGGTGGCTGGAATGAGATAATCTTTAAGGTGCCTTCCAACCCAAACTGTTTTATTGTTTAGTGAAAGTTTTTACTTGAATGTGCTACAGTCAATGCCTCTGTAGGTAATCTTTGCTGATTTGATGTATTTTATGCTTCCCCGTGGATTCGACTGTGTGGGCAGAGTTGTTAGCATCTGAGGAAAGGGTGGGAGACAACTCAAGCAGTGCCAAAAGGGGTGTGAGTCTCCATAACCTCACCTGTGGGACCTGCTCGCTGTCACTTCAGGAACTCTGTCTGGGAGAGCTCTCAGGCTTGGTTCTGTGTGGGATTGGAACCCTAAAAACCTGAGTGGATATATGTGTAAGCAGAGTAAAACGAAGAATGTGCTCTGTTCTGAGAGCAGAAGGGATGAAATATAAGCTGATTATCTGGTGAATGAGTGAAGCAATTCAGCTAAAAGCTGCAAACTGGCACAGAATAGCATACCAGCAGTCCCATCCCTACAACAACTGCTTAGTGTAGGAGAAGAATTCTCATGCTGGAGTCTCTGGAAACGCTTCATTCAGCTTTAGGAAACATAAAGGGATGTCTCTGAGGGTCAGAAGTGATGTCTGAGGCTATCTTATCTGACAATCAACAGCTCATGTAGACTGATTTGTGCTTCTAGACAGTGCATCTTCCACATAGTTTTCAACTCAGATGTGGTTGTTGCATGCTTGTGAGATGGGCTCTTTCACAGCCTCTGGCATGCAGTGCTTAAAGGGCTGTTTCTCTGCACTTGATCAAATGGAAAGTGCAGAGAGAAAAAAACCCCAGCCTCTCACGTTTCTGTGTCATGTTTAATCAGTCATAGTGCAGGACAGTTTAGTCCTGATTTACAGTTGTGCTTACGAAGAGCAGTCCTGTTTTGAGATCCACATATCAGATCTCTGTGCCCCATTGACTCCACTGTATATCGTCTGTGAACTTTGGTGGAACTTTCCACATGACTAAGGACTACTGAATAGCCTACAGAAGTTGTTGGCTCTGCTAGTGTCTACTTTTCCTTTATGGTTATTTAAAGGGACTGATTTGAAACCTGCAAACCCTGCACATAATGAGCTTGTATAAACCATTAAAAAACCCAGCACGAAGGGGCCTCAAGAGTTTGTGTAGTTCATCCACCTGCCCCAAGGCTGGAGAACCTTTACCTGAATGCAAGTCTCTCATACTTTCACTCTTTTTTTGTTGTATAAAAACATGTGAATTCTGACAGGCACAGACTCACTTAGTGAATGCTTGCAATGAGAGCTCGGTGGTGTTTGAGAATTCTGGTGCTGGTGCAGTAAAACTAAGCAGTACTGCTCATCTGTGGAGGGGATAAGTGATTACATGTGAGCTGTGTTCTGGCATTCCTTTTGTGACTAATACATCCTCATGGAGACATTTCACAATTAAAGATCATGCACATACAGTTAAGAAATAGCTACATGTAACAATTACAGACAAGTTCGCAAAGAAAGGAGACTCAGAAACCAGAATTAGGCTCAATCTTTAAGTCCCAGAGCACCTGGGAATATTTAGATTAGAACTTCTGGAACTAAGAAACTTCTCTACAAAAATACTGGTTTTCTGTCTTTCCTGCCCTCTTCATTCTATTTTAAAGGCATAAAGATCATCAGAAGGAGAAAACATAAAAATTGAAATATATTTTATGTTACTTTAAATTTCTTTTTAAAAGCTGCCCCTAAATATTACTGCTATGTTTTTAGCCACAACTGCTCATCTGATTTTTAACATGTTTCCTGATACTAAGGGCATTCAGGTCTATGATTTCATGAATTTTGGAAACATTTGCTCTGAGATCTCCAGAACTGCCCAGAGTTAATCCAGTAATTTTATTGATCTTTGTACCAATCTCAAACAAGGAAGCTTTCAGTGTCACTCTCAGAGAACATGAGCCCTGGGCTGGCATTAGGGAGGCTGATATATATAGCTGGGGAAAAGGTCTCTCTGTCAACCTTAATAAATGTTTTGTACAACTTCTTGAAAGAAGGATTATGCTGACAAAACGCTGTTGCATCTGCTCCTCTGACTTGCTGAAATGGAAGATTTTTTGCATCACAACATACTGCAGTGAGTGAAGTTGCTGTATTTGTAAGGGACACAATGAGAGACTCAGTGTTGAAGTGTTTGGCTTGCAGCAATAGCTATAGTTATCCAGGGAGAACTTTACTTACTCTTTTAGCTGTAGCAAGATTGACACCTGATGTTTCCTTGGTCAGTAATCCCAATGTTCAGATCTTGTTCTTTATGCCATGGAGCAGGTGGGTTACTCTGCTCTTAGGCAAGCAGAGGAATTGTGTAAAGCCACCCAGCAACTTTTAATATCAATGGTGCATCACTGTCACACCTTCTCTGTAGATGCGAGTTCAGAGCTGCCTGTAGTGATACAGATATAAACTAAAAATAATAACACAATGGAAAATTTCAGCTATTACAGGGTAGTGCTGCAGTAATAACTGTTTTACAATTCAGAATTTCTGTGGGAGAGAATTCCTTCTTCTGCCAGTGGGACCCTGGGCAGGTTGGTGGGCACAGCTTTGTTTCTGCCCTCTGTGTGCCAGCTGAACTGGTGCTGGGGCTTGTCCTGAGCTGCTGGTGCAGGCCAGGATGCAGTTTATGGGGCCTATTCCCATGGAGCAACGGGAAAGCATTGCTCATCATTTGGCCTCTGAGTCATGGCACCTTTGCTGTTAATAGGATGGAGAACCTCCCCTTTTATGAGGCTGTGCCTGAGGGCACAATTTAATTGTGGAATTGTATTACCTGGTTATTATTCCACTGAAGCAGCGGCAGTATTCCAGCTGACAACAATGGAAAGGGGAGCAAACCTTCAAGTCTCAACCGTGTACAAATGTGATATATTCAAAACCATGGAGACCTCTGTGCTCTGAGCTGATCTCTTCTGAATCAATTAAAGTTTCACAAGCACAATTTATTATTAATATCCAGAGCTGCTTTCACAAATCTCTCGGCAGCATGGTGGGGGAGTGCTCATGAATCAAGAAAATGACTTCCAAGTAGGAGAGGTTATTTACTAGCTAAATCCCTGATCCAGGCATACTGCCACAGCTAAGTCTCTCCAATATGATGTGTGTGTCCACATCTGAGGCATTTCTGATCTGAAGCATTTTTGTCATGGCACCTGGTCAGAGTGGGTCATGCCATGTTTGGTTGTTGTGCTGGAGAATGAAGGGGGATGGAGGAGGGGGTAAATTGGGAAAAGCAGGGTTAGCTGTGCAAGGTAGCAGGGGGAAATGATGCCATGTGCAAACCTGTGTGGTGGCAGGGGCCGTAGGAGGTGTTTCCTTCAGACTCTCCAAGAACATTCCAGTCAGGCAGCGTGGGCTGTGGTAGCAAGGCTGCAGCTACAGTCAGTGTTCAGACCCTGTGGTACTTGTGCTCAGAGTCTGAGCTGGTGTGTGACATTTAGCAAGCAGGCTTTGGCTTTTCTCCTCCCTTCTCTGGATCTTATTACGTTCCTTTTGACATTTACCTGGGCATGAAACTGTAGCAGGGTCCCATGCCCTTGTTGACTCGTGCCTAAAAACTGAATTAGTGTGCTTTGTACTTCTGTTTGTCAGTTTCTCTTAACCATAAGTTGAGGAATTGTATGCTTATCTATGATTTAGGGATTTTGACACAATCTTATCAACTTAATGTAACCTTCGACATTTCCTGCACCTTCTCTTTTTTTTTTCTTTTAGTTTATTACCGTTCTTCCTAGCTGGAGTTCCCCATTCCAGTATTACTCATATAATTTCTCATATATTTTGAGCAGTAGCTTGAAACTTGGTGCCCAAACAGCAGCTTTACAGCCAGAATTTCTACCTTCAGACCCTGTTGAGCACAGAGGGAGCAAAAACCTTGGCAGCAGCTGACTCCTGCTTCTTGCTGCTCTGCCCAGCCTTGATAAATGAGAAAGCCAAGGACTCCTGCCAGCTGGCCAAGCTCCCAAAGAGATAGTCCACCCACTGGGAAGGTCAGAAGGTGGCACTGCCCGGCCTCTCCACCCTTGCAGCCACACAGAGCGTGGGGCCAGAGCTGGTCCTGCCAGTCCTGCTCCTGCTGGGGTCTCTTTGGGGCCAGGGCCAACCCCCAAAGGAGGGTGACAGCTCTCTGTGTCCTTTTTGCTGCTTGGGATGCAGCAAGCCAGGGGAGATTCAGGCAGTCAGCTCGTGCTTCGCACTGCAGAGTTAATTTTGAAGTTGGGATGGCTGATCGATGGCAGCTGATCTGCTGGTGGTAGGTTTGAGATAGAACTGGTGTAATTCCTACCTAAAATTGATGTTTTTTCCCCCTATCCTTACACAAAGAGAAAATGCCCAAATAAGCCTTTGTGGCACCATATCTGTTAAATAAATAGATTTTATCAGTGACTGAGCCACTTGAAACATAGTTCCCTGTGAGCTTTCAAAAAAGGCAATACTAAACTGTACTGCTTCTTGGAACTCATGAGGTTCTGGAAATGAGCCAGAACAAAGGGAGACCAGCTTTCAAACCCCTAAAACCACAGGTCGTCTGTGGCTTGAGTGGGCTGAAGTTGGATTCATGCATGGAAAGTCTCTATGTCACAGATCCCCCTATACTCTTTAGATCTTGTGAAATTGCCCTGCTTATTCATACTGGTGATTGCCCTGACAGGGATAGCCCCGGGGGAAGGACAGCTACATGGTGTGATAAAATTAATGGGAAACTACCTTGCAGCCTGCCCTGTTTACTGCCCCTCATCTTCTCCACTCGGAGCTGCCTTGGGGCCCTTCAGGACTGACAGTTTTCCCAAGCCACAGGACAGTCAGGAGAAGTTCCTGCCAGAGCTGCTGGATGTTGCTTCCCAGGATCCCTGCAGGCCAGGAAGCAAGGCAGCAAATGCCAAATATTGCCAGTGAGCTGACATTGGAATGGGGACACACGGAAGAGAGGGAATGGTCTTTGGAGGCCTGACTGTTGCCTGTGCATGAGTTAAATGTGGCGTGGAGTATTGGGTATCTCACGTTCTGTCAGGTCTAGGACAGGTTAATTGAAGTCACTTTCTGACCGCCTGAGAGCCTTCCCTACTTCACTTTCTTACAACCAGGCTCATGCTGAAATTCTACACTTCTTCCCCAGGGAAGCTCCTTGTATCTCCAAGTCTTTGCTCTCCTTGTGTTTGCCTTGCTGTGGTTTGGGGTAGTTCAGGTTGTTCTCCTGTTCCCTGGGGGATGCAGTTAAAAGACAGCTGTCCTTCAGTAGAGTTGGGTTATAGAAATAAGCACATCATTCCCATCTGATCCCTATTTCGCTGAAGCCTGCAGTATGTCAGGGTGCTGGAGCCTCTGGGTGTAGCACAGGCACAGCTTGCTCCCAGCCTTTCCTTGGGCTGTGCTGGCACAGCAGTGGCCAAGTGAGTGTCTGTCCCAGCGCTGTTATGTAAGGAGGAATTTCAACATTAATTACCTGTCTTGGCTTTGGGTTTCATTCTGGCTCTCCAGACATCAGAATGAGTCTCAGAGGATTCAGCGTGGCTTCCGCAGCAAAACAAACTTTATTTCACAGGCTCTGGGCTCTGCTGCTTTCTGCCAGGAGCATCCTCTCTTCTGGGATGTTTTGCCTTTGTTTCCCTGTCACTGAGGAGGAACAGCAGTTTTTCTGGAGATGCTGCTGAGCATAACTAACACGCTCAAGTATTTGAGCTGCAGGGAGGCTGGCACTTCCAGTCAGGCTGATTAAAAGGGAAAAATTAACGTTTCCCTTTGCCCTCAGCCACCTTCCTGCATTCTGAAGAGCTGGAGGAGGGAGGGATGCCATCAGGGCTGTAGAGGTTGGCTGGGACAGAAGTGTGTGCTGGGACAGAGGTATCTGTGTGGATCATGTTCTCCCTAATGGCTTTCCTCCCCCCATCTGAAGTCATTAATGCTTGTTAAGCCAGGATGGAAACAAACCCAAACAACAACAGTCTACAAAATAATTCCGTCACTCCAGACTGGTTCTTTTTTTTCCTCCAGTGAAGCAATTAGTCTCCTGTGATCCCATTTTTAGCCAGACTGGAAGCAACCAGCTGGACAATAGTGAATTCCTCTCCTGGCAGAGCAGTCATCGGATCTGCTCCCTGATGGGAAAGGTGAGGCGAGTTCCCTTGCCTGTCTCTAGGGGAAGAATCTCCCTGCAGAAATTCCTGTGGGCCTTGCTGAAAGCCCTATTTTTGTGCAGCCCCTCCCGTTGAGTCACAGCCACTGGCTCTCTGGCTACTCTGAGAGCTCTCAGTACCACGGATTTTCTGCCAGCCCACGGCAGGGTTAACCCCTCTGTGGTTTTGCTCTCATATGTGTACAGCCTGTCCCACTCACTGGCTGATGATCCCGATTGAGGGTGCCAGACAGTCCTGAAGTAACTTGTGGTTTATACCAACAACAGACCCATGGAGGGCTCGGGTGGAGGTGTGGCGTGACTTTTCCAGTCCCTCTCATCTGGGTGGTACTTGATCCTAGGAATGGCTCAGCTTGATCCTAGGAATGGCTCAGCTTGATCCTAGGAATGGCTCAGCCTGTGTTAGGGGACAGTGCTGCATAGCAGTGGAGTGTGATATGAGCAAAATTTGGGGTGTGTGATAGGAAGGAGAGGGGCCAGCTGAAGTCACTGAGACTGCCACCTGAACAGGCTGCCCAGAGCAGCTGTGGATGCCCCATCCCTGGAAGTGTTCAAGGCCAGGCTGAGTGGGGCTTGGAGCAACCTGCTCTAAAGAAAAGTGTTCCTGCCCATGGCAACTGGGTTGGAAGGAGATAATCTTTAGGGTCCCTTCTAACCCCAACTGGGTTGGAAGGAGATAATCTTTAGGGTCCCTTCTAACCCCAACTGGGTTGGAAGGAGATAATCTTTAGGGTCCCTTCTAACCCCAACTGGGTTGGATTCTCTTCTGTGATTCCCTGAAGTCCTGTGTAGCACCACACAGGGAGGAGCTTGGCCAGAGCCACCTGGGCAAGGTCTCGGTTCCTGTATTGCTTGTAGCATGAGTAATGTGAAGTGCTGTCCTCTGCCCAGGGCAGAGCCTGCAGCTGTGCCACACACAGGGCCCTCCTCTTGCCTCTGAGGTCTTCGTAGGGTGTGGGGAAGCTCTGAGTTCTCCCTCCATTGCTGCAGCACCCTCACTGCCCCGAACAGCAGGGATGGGACAGGGTATGAAAGGGCAGGTACAGCTGGAGAGCATTCTGGCCCTGCTGCTGCAGGAGGAGACCTAAATCACCGGAAATAGGGAACTTGCTGTCTCTGGGTTCTAAAACGCAGCCCCGATGCCACCTTAGCAGCTGGACAGTGCTAAACCCAAACAGTTCCCTTTCAAGATGCAGGAAGGCTCTCAGCCCAAATCCATGTTTTACCTCATGCACATGAGGTAAAAGCCACAGGGTTTCTAGTCAGGTGACAGGAAAAGCTGCAGCTGCCCAGAAAAGGGCAGCTGAGGACAGAGGGGAGCTCTGCTCGCTCGGCTGCTGGGATTAGGAGCATTCACCGCGTGTTTGAGTCATGTGTCACCAGCGCCGCAGCTCTGACTCCTGTGGTATGAAGGTGCCGTGTGGGCACCGGAGCCGGCGGGATGAGGAGTGCTTCTCCTTGAGATGGAAAGCTGGGGTGGAGAGACACTTGGCAAAGAAGTCTGCCAGGCAGGCTCATCTGGGGATGTGCAGGAAAAGTGTTTCTGCCTGATCCCTGCGGCTTGGATCAGCTCTGGGGCAGAGCCTGCTGCATCCCAGCATCACCCTGGGTGTCGGCTGCTCCCGCTCCGTGCCTGGGCAGAGCCGCCTTGGTTGCTGTGCAGGGATGAGAGGCTGTTGATAAACGTTGTCGTCTTGTTGGGTGTTCGCTGTTCTGAGTCATTCCAGCTGGTTGCTGGTGGTGCCAGGAGTGCCAGCGAGTGGGGGCAGCAAACCAAATGCCCAAGGGTTGCGTTCCAGGTGGCTGTGGAGATGCAGGCGTGTGCAGGGGAAATTCAGGGTTTCAAAACTTGCAGCGCAAAATTAAGGGCTTGGCTAGAGAGGAAGCAGGATGGGTTTGTGTTTGTATCACTGGGGTGCTTCCCAAGTCACCACAGGGACAATGGGAGGTGGGAAGTGAAAGTAACCCAGAGTTTAAAAGCTGATTCCAAATGCCCTTGGACGTAACCTTGATGGGAAAGCGGCTGCTGTGTCATGGTGTGGTTGCTTTCCTGTTAACAGCCCAGGACAAAGCACACTGCAGCACCCACACCACCCCCCAAACAGTGTCCTGTGCTCTCACAGCCACGGGATCATTTCAGGTACCATGAAATCATTCCTCATGCAAAACCATGAAGAAGTTTGCAAACCATTTGTGAAGTAAAGCTTTGTGAAGTCTTCTTGAGAAGAGATGGAGGACAGGTAAACTTAAAAATGATGTCCCCAAAGTGCAGAGAGGACATGGGTCATCTATTGTTTCATGTCTCCAAATCATCAGGAAAAGTTCCAGGGGTTCATTAGCTTTAATGTGTCTATTGTGGGTGAAGCATTTCAGCATGTTGGTATTAAAATAATGCCCCTTTTATTCCTTTTTCTCAGGATAATACAGTCATTCTGCTTTCCCTGAGCCTCCATGGTCTTCCATTAGTCCTCAATCAATTATTTATTCATGGGAGAGTATCTGAAGGCAGCAGTCCAGTCTGAGAGCAGCAGTACTTGACTGTGGAGATGAGTTTGAAGTACTTGATGGCTGAACCCACTGGAATTGTCAATAACATTAAGAACTCTTTTCCTGCCACAAAAGAAAAATATAGCCTTGTAGGTGGAGAGTGCTAAACTTTGATGAGGACATGAGCTAAAAACCAATGCACTTTAGATATCACCTGGGTGTAACTTCAGTGAGCACAGACAAGGAGTTTTTTTGAAAATCATCTTGCCTTCAAGTTGACTAACTTTTGTATTGTGATAGAAAACGTGTATTGTTGTGCAGTTCTGGCCTGTGTTGTAAACATGGGAGGTCCAGGTAGAAAATCTGTAATTCTGAGTTTTGATCTGATGTGGTGCCTCAGCAAGAGGCACCAAGATTTTTGCCTGATGCTTCTTGTCTCCTCGGACTAGAAATCAGTTTCAACGGGGATTTGTGGTGTCTTCTTCCTGACCAAAGGGGTTTAGAAGCAAGACACATAGTTGGAGCCTGTGTAAGCAAGAGGGACCTGACAGCTTCAGATCTTCCACAGCTAAAACTGTAAAATCTGAATATGCCAAGAATATTTCCAGATAAACACACAGTACCCTGGGTATCCTTCTTTGTGGTCACACATTGCAGAGGCCAAAGGGACTGGCAGGGACTTGACGTGTGAACATGCTAAAAATTCAAGTGCTGAGCAGTATAAAGACAGATTTTCCTCATTCATGTCCTATTTCTGTTTTTTTTCTTGATGGGGTCAGTGGAGACAGTGCTTATTTCATTCTGTGATTCATTTGTTTCATACATAACAGGAACAAGGGAGCTGGCAGCTCCATGTGCCTGGTAGCTGTGTCAGGTGAGCATCACTTGACCCCTGCTCTGAGTTACTGCTGCTTTACTAGCAATCAGGCAGCCACCTAAGGCACCTCATTTGGGAACTTTGGTAGCCTTGTCAGCTGGTGAGTCAAATTTAGAGGGGCTGAAGTGGCTTGGGAAGGCATCTGTTCCTCTGTGCCAGCTGAAGAGGGAGCCCGGGCCATTGAGACTCGAGGGTTAAATACTTGGTGTGACGTGGGGCCAAGACCAGCCAGCACTGTTCTTGGGCAGTTTGGGGTCTCTTTGACGCTGTGTGGCATTTAGGGTGACACGTGGCATCTAGTCTGTCCCTGCTGGCCTGGCACAATGGTCAGTGTCACTGGGCCTGCAGCCTGGGAGGAGTCGGAGAGGGGCTGCAGAGAGCTCCACATTCCCAGCCAGGAATTCCACCTGGCTCTGCCCTGCTTATCCAGGATCCTTGGGCTTCACACGACTCTGGGTGAATCACCTGTAATGAGTGAATAACAACAGTAATTCACATGAAATGAGAAACTAAATCTTGGGATAATGACCCATCTTCTAGGCTCCTACAAAAGCCTCTTCCATTTTATATTTAAGTGATTGTTGTGGCCAAAAGCAGGAGATCAGAGCAGTCAGGAAAGCACTTGTTTGCCTGAAGATTCCCTGGAGTCTTAGGAAAAAAAGAGCCAATTATATCAGCGATGGTGTCAGTTTGTTTTTTTAAGAAACAACTCTCAAGGCAGCATTTCCTAGGAAATTCATTCAGACTTTGTTCCAGGGGGAACCAGGCAGAACCCCCTCCTGTGCAGCAGTGGGATGGCTGTGTGCTTTGTGCCCACAATGTGTCACTAGCACGGAGACTGTTCTTTTGCTCTGTGCATAAAAATTCAGTGCAGATGGTGAGATTTTCAAAAGCAGCCACACTGGGCCCGCACGGATGCTCCCTCAAAAGTTAATAGTAAGTTTGGCAGTGGAAATCTACAGGCCAAAGCAAGGTGCTTTTAAAAATCCCGTCTAAAAATACAGTACTTCTGCCTTCAGCTTTGTTTATTCCATTATAGAAAGGTGATTAGCACCTATAGCCTTAGCTTTATAAATCTGGATCTGTAATTCAGATCCTTAATAGGGTTAAGTAATTTTTTTTTTTCTCAGGGCCTATTTCAAAATTGAGTGAACTTAACAGGAGTTTGGTTTTTTTTTTTCCACCGATTTCCCTGGATTCAGAGTCAGGCTCAGAGTACAGTGAACCTTACCTGTATCAGATGAATGTGGAGAAGTCTGCCTGACCAGATTTACAGGTTCCAGGCAGGAGTGTCCTTCCCACAGAGCCCAGCTGGCATTGCCAGTACCAGCACAGGTTGGTTTGCTGCCCAAGCCGGTGCCAGAGGCAGTCTGCACACATCGTCCTGATGGATGGGGACACCTCTCTTTTTATTTTCTTTGATATTTCTAGGAGCGAAATATTCCTCCTAAGACTGGAGTGTGGGGAGGGTGGGTTCCGTGGCAGCTGTGGGACGAGCAGGAGAGTTGCTTTGCTGTGGGCTACTGGCTCGTTCCCCCAGGGCAGGCTCAGTGGCACACAGCGGTGCAATGGGGACCTGTCACTGTGTCCCGGGGAAGGAGGAGCCCTTTCAGCAGCACAGGCCAACCCTGATGCTACCAGGACAGCTTGGAGCTGGGACAGGGCCCTCAGCAGCCCTGTGGTGGGCTGTGGGCAGCTGGTGATGACTAATCCTGGATAACTCTCACTCCATCTTGCAGCGTTGAGACCATGCTGTGCTGCGGGCACAAACCTGATTTCAATTTAATTTCCGAATCAGGCTTTGCATCAACATTGATCGATTTTTGTCAAAGCGACACAACAGGCTTGTGCTTTTTAACCTCTCCTAGCTCCATCAGTCCCCTGATTCTTGTTCCTGCTTTGGGTCTTGAGTCTGTTGTGTGCCTCCTCTGAAGACTTCAGGCAACGGGATGCACAAAAAGAAGCATTGTGGTTGTTTTTTTTAATTTTTTTTCCCTTTTCCCCTCTTTTTCTGGCAACGGTAAAATGGGAGCTCTGTTGGGAGCAACTCAGCAAGTAATGTTTCAGGGCCAGCAAATTCCAGTGTTGGTGCCCAGTGGGACTGAGGAGTCTATCACAGGACTGGGCTGGCAGCTCATCCGGAGAGGGAACGTGTGGTGTGCATACCAAAAACTGGACATGAAGCCTTTTTCTGTCCACCTCTCCCCTTCCTGCAGTAAATGGGAGGACATTTGCTCTGGGAAACACCTCAGGTGTAGCTCCTCTTTCCTGATCGGAGTCACACATAAAAGTGCAGCAAATAATACATAGATTATATATAAGTATCTATAAAAAATGCACGCACACCAATTTGGATGTATAAATATATTATAGGGTTTGTGCCATCTTTGGGATTACTCCAGTGTGTCAACCTCCAGCACGTCTGTGTTTCACCAGTAATGGCTCTGGCTCGTGGCTGCCCCATTTCACAAGAGTGTCTTTTTGCCCTTGTAAAGCTGCCTTTGGACACTGTCATCAGCCCTCTTAGAGCTGCTGTGGGTGTAATAAAGGGGAAGTTTGTAGGTGTGCCTGACCCCAGAGGGACTCGGGACACCTGTGAGGTCCTACTGGATCTGTACCACCAACATGGAAGAAGCTCTGTGATTATCTCTCATGGTATGCCCAGGGTTTTAAGTCTCTGCCTTTATTCTTGAGCCTACCACTCTTGTTCTAACTGGAGGATGAATCACGCCTGCTCATCTCAGCAGCAATGAAATCCTGTGAGTAATTGTGCTGAGCTTCCACAGGCACCCTTCTGAAGTGCCCAGAGGGAGGGGAGGTGGGAGTGCTGGTGCTTCGAACCGCCGGAGAGGGCTTGGATGCCGGGTAATGCCATCTCCTGTGCTGGAAGAGAAGTCAGTGCCTTGGGCACTGCTTTGTCTTCAGAGCAGCAGCCTGGGGAGAGGGCCAGTGCTCTGATGTGGGCTGGGGAGCTGCTTCCAGGGAGCCCTCGTGGGCAGAAAGGGGTCAGGCAGATGGACAGCCAGCAGTGCTGGGTGCCAGCCCATCTCTGCCAAAAAGCCCATGGTGCTGCCTTAGTGCAGGCAGATTGCTTGCAGAAACTTGTCCTTGTGCTTGAAGGGCTGCTTGGCTTTAAAATAGTAATAACAGAGCACTTCTAGATACAGTGCTTGCCAGTCTGTTGAGTCTGAAGCCCAAGCAACAGAGCAAGAATGTATTTTAAAGCTTTATCAGGCTTACCCCTGTGAGTGTGCAAGACTGATACCGAGTGCCTTTGGACATCCTGCAGAGCACAGATGGAGGTGTGAGGATCTGTCTCGTGCTAATTCACACACCCCTGACCGTGCCCTCAGGGTAGTCCTTGGCCATGTGCTGTGGTGAGAGTTTTCAGAATGTTCTAGTGCTGGGTCTGACCCCGGACTTGAGTCCATATTGCATCAGTCTACAACATCCTGTGTTGCAAGAGAGGTGGAGCCTGCTTTGGAGGCTGAGTGTCCCTAATCCATCACGCCTTTATCCTAACCCATGGGTGCAGAGCATTTCCAAAGGTCTGTGCTCTGTGTGCCAGCAGGGCGGGTTGGGTGAAGCAGACACGAGCCAGGAGGCTCTTGTTGTGTTCTGCCACATTGCCCTCCCCAGCTGTCTGTGGAGTCTGCAGGATGTGCTCTGGTGGGATGAGGCTGTAAAAGCCCCAGGAATGGTGTTGGGCTGGAGCACTGCTCAGGTGCTGAGGTGCCTCTAGGATGGACCTTCCCCCGGAACCTCCCCTGGCTCCCATGGCCAGCAAGGACAGGCAGCTGTCGGCTGGTAAATGGCCCAGCAATAAGTGTGGATTTTCAGAGGAGTTTCAGTTACTTGTACCACTTACCCCGAGCCTGAGTTGGATCCTTGAAACATTATATCACATTTCTGCTATTGCTTTGTTTGTGAGAAATGAGAAGGTCAGCCTGGAGCCGTGGTGGCTGTATTTACAGTCCCTAAACACTTAAGTCTGGTCAGCTTTTGAAAACAACTTCTGGCTGTTAGGCCTGTGTAGAAGGGCACCTCCTATGTTTCATTCCTACTTTCTGGTAATTACAAATATCTGGAGAGATCTTCCCTTCATTTCTGTCCTGTTACAGCGCTGCACTGGAGGTTGCAGTTTGCTGTAGCCAGGCTGTGTGGCTGACGGTGGTCTGGGTGGGTTTCACCTCAGAGGCTGTTTGGAAACCAGAACTGTTTTCTTTACCCACAGGAATGTTTTTCAAGGAAACAAAGAGTTGAAGTTGTGTTTTGCAGTCCTTGTGTATTTCGACATCACTTCGGTGCTGGGGAGGATGGGGCACACAGACTAAATCCCGTGGGATTTTAGGGATGGTGCTGGGAAGCTGCAGGTGTGTAAAGCAACACTTTCCATCTCAGCCTGCAGTGGACACTCAGTGGTGTGTGTAAGTGCCTGCACACTGGTTATATGCTGGGTAACATTACTGTCCTGCCTCTGGTTCTTCCCTTGGTGCTGTGCCCACGAGGGCCCCTTTGCAAGCACAGGGGCTTGCTCCAGCTGTGCTAATTTTCCCCTGTAAAGTTCAGCAGGAGTCAAATTAAATGAAGCCTCCAAGGCTGGAAGGGACTGACAGTTCCTCTTTTTTATTTGGCAGAAAAACTCAGGATTTCAGCTGTTTTTCTCCAGCTCAGAACAGCTTGATCTTTTTCTGATCTCTGCTTTGTGGCTCCCTTTATCAAAGGCCAGTAACCTGGTGTTTCATTTGTGATTCCAGTGTTTCCTCCTGCCCTAAAGATGTGCCTAAGCACATACCAGCAGCTCAGCCTGGGTTTTTATGTCCTACTCTGGTAGAACATGTTGCAGGTGTCAGCTTCAGCCAGTATTTGCTACTGCCACTCAGCTTTACCTCTGCCTAGGACATGCTAAACTATCCCTTGGGGCTGTGAGAATATGAGTTTCTGGTTATAAAAGCTTACTTGATCATAGAAATATATAATGTTTGGTTGTTACTAGAAAAATAGGGGAGATGTGAACCATTTTCTGTGAAGGAAATTATAAGCAAGTTCTCTATAACCCAGGACATACATTAGAAATAGCCTTAATTCCCAAAGTGGTATCAAATCTTGGGGACAGAATGTGGAGGTACCTAGCCCAAAGCTGGTGGGAATAGATTAATGAAAATAATTATTTTCTTTGAGCTTCCTAACTGAGTGTCTCCAAAATTTGGTATGGAAAGAAAGATAGAAAATATTTTTCTGGATGCAAAATAAATGTTAATGCTTTTTTAAAGCAATAATATTTTTTTGCAAGTCAAGAGAGCATAGGTTTGAGGTAAAATGAAATATTTTAGTTTGGATGTTCCTAATGAGTGCAAAGGAAAATGGGAAACATTATCAGCTTCACATGAGTATTTAGGGCTTTACATAAAACTGAGACCTCCATCTGTTCTCCTCCTTATTTAATCAAAGTATGGGTTTAAAGCTGTTGTCCACTGTATTTGGAGCAAAGCCTCCAACTTGCAAAATACTACCTTTTCCTTAAGTATCTTACCAACTGTGCTATTCTGTAGGTTGTACATCTTTCATTCTCCTCTGTTGAAGTTGCTTCATTAAAAAAAAAATTAATTACAGTGTTATTAGAGCAGGAGTTGGAAGTGTGCATTGCTTTGGCTACCAGAGCAGGCAGTAGAAAAGCGTTTTTCTGCATCATGACGGAGATGGCAGTATTTTTGTGAAGTAAAATGACTTCAGCAGAAGAGGTGGAGAAAAATGAAAATCTCATCCCTGCTTGCAAAGGGACTTGGATGCATGTTTGCTCACTCAAAAATGTTTCCAAGGAGTGTCTAAAGGGAAAGTTTTCCCCTTCAGAAATGCCAAATTTACTCATTTAGCTAATTGCAGGTTTGAGGGTTTTATTTTTCATTGTGTATTTTCTGAAAACCGTTTGGCTGGAGTTTTACGTTAGCCACATCTACCTTTGTGGCTGGCACCCACAGCTTTCACAACCGAGTGATTTGCATTGAGATAGGAAGACCAGGCTTTAATGAGCTTTAAACTGGACCTTTGAGATTAGCAAACCCGGGATAACCTTGAGTGGAGGCAGGAAGCCCGTGTCTGCCACCCTTACTCCTCTGGATCCTTACTACATGTACAACCCTTACCACAACAGGGTGATGAAACCAAAATAAGAGGAAAACCCACCAAACTTCATCCTTTCAAATACAGTTTCGACATCATGAGTGAGTGGGCAGAGCAGAGCGAGTGGCAGGTACGTGCATAACACACATTCCCTGGCAAAACTCCCCAGTGCAGGGAAATTGCATTTCACAGATGCTTCAGAAAAGGACCAGATCATCTGCAATTGTAATTTTGGGTTTTTTACGAATGTCAGACTCGAGCAGCAGATGTGCAGAGAACACCTCTCCCAGTGAGTGATGCTGAAGCAGCTCATTTTGTCATTTATTCTGGGTCTAGACTAAACAGGGCCATTAAGCCAGTGTGCCATAGCTGAGGGTGAGGACAAAGACAGCCTTTTCTGAGTGAGGATGAAGCCTGTTTTCCAGGGACAGTTTGCCAGTGAAAGGCAGAATCTCAGCCGGACCTTAGAAACGCAGCCTCAGAAAACCTCTCTGCCGTTACTGCTTCATGGAACGGCTAAAAATATTGAATGGAAAATGCAAGTATTAAGAAAATGAGGTAGATTTAGCCTTTCTGAGCTGGATGGCTTCCAGTTTCATCAGCTTCCCGGAATTCTTGCTGTGTAAATGAAGAGCTCCTTGTAAATCTCAGAGAGCTGTCAGTGTTTTTCCTCTCATGTGGCTGTGCTGGCTTACAGGGTTTGGTGCGTGGGGAGACCTGTCAGCATCAAGGAGTGAATTCTGAGCTCACAGCTGCTGGGATGGCTTGAGACAAATGCTCAAACCACAGCTTTCCCAGGGAACTATCTTATGGGGCAGCCAGAGAGAGCAGGCTCCAGAGGAGCCCGTGGCTGAGGCTGCCACTGTGCTGGCCCACGAGACCTGCTCCGAGAGGGAAGTGTAGGATGATCTCCTGTCACTTTGCTGATCAAAGAGCATTGAACAGCCTTCTGTGGTCATGGGAGGTCCTCTTCTGAAATGATCTGCACGTAGCCAAGGGCCTGAGCAAGTGAGAGCCAGAGTAACGTCACATTACAGGTTATGCGAAAATAGAAAATGCAAGTGTTGGGTTTCACACTGCTGGACAGAAGTCAGGAGGAGACAACAGACACTGTTAATGGGTTTAACGTGCAGTGTGGAGAAGCCAAGGGCTGGAGCTTTGCCTCGTGTGGTTAAAACTATGCTTACCTAGCGAGAGGCAGACAGTTTAAATTTAATGGCAATTACAGAGAGAGAGAGGCTCCCTGGGAGGACACAGCCAGCGCAGCGCTCTCGCACCTGCAGGACTCCTGCCACCTCAGAGCTGGGCATGGTGCACTGTGCAGCTGACAGGGGTTTGGGGGTTCCTGCAGTGTGTCCCGAGGGGCAGGGATTGGGACGTGGCAGCGTGCCCTGGTGACGTGGCCAGCAGGGCTGGCCCAGCTCCGCGGCTGTCTCTTGCCTCTGCTCTTCCGTGTTTGTGACTGCGTTTCTGCTGGCCCAGATGTAAGGATGGTGTATTTTGAGGTATTCCCAAAGCGTGCCAGGACGCAGTGGATATTTCAGGGAGCAGGGGAAGGTTTGCTAGAGGGATCTCCAAGCAAGTTCACCAAAATCCTCCTTCCAGTTGTATCTTTAGGGGCACACCACAACAGTCAGCGCTGCCCAGGACTGAGAAGGTGTTTGCTGCATTTAAACCCGAGGCAAGAATAAACTGTGCATTTCAACCACATCGTGGCAGATTCCTAAAAACAAGGCCTGCCTTCATGCTTGGAGGGCTTCCTTGCCTTGCCAGGAACCACAGGGAAGAGCAACAGGAGCTTTGGCTGTAAACTACTGCTCAGGACGGGTTGTGGTGGGCAGCCACGCACAAACCTCTCCCTGTGCTTGCCTAAAGCCTTTCCAGGACAGGGTTTTGCCCACATGCCTCAGCCATCATTTGTGATTCTCAGAAGGGAAAAAATAAGTGTCTCCTGCTGAGCATCCCACCCAGAGCAAACACTGCAGCGTGAGACAGGCATGGGCACTGTCCTTGGCATCCAAATTTCAGTGGCCACAGGGTAGCCCGTGGGTCTGCCGGGAAGGACAGTGGCATTGCAGGGGGCTTTTTGCTGGCTTGCGTTGCCAAGCCATCTTAAAGTTGAAGAGAAGAGGATGTGTGATCTTGTGATTAAGATCCGGAGCTGGAATTCAGGAAGCTGGTGTTCAGCCTTGTCTCTGAACAGGCAAAATTCTTAACTTCTACCCTTCGCTTTCCCATCCATTCAAAAGAGGCTAAGAATACTTTTCCTTATCTCTTTAGGAGAGGATGTGGCTCTGATTGTCTTACACAGTGTGTCCTTGATCTCCCCAGTGCAGCATTGTAGCTGACAGAGGGCTGTCTGGAGTCCTGTGGGCTGTGGAAATGCCAGTGCACACAAGAGCCATCAACCCCCTGATTTTTCACTTTAGGATCATGGATGGAGGATGAACAGGATCAAGCTGGATTCAGATTTCAGCTCAGCTATAGGTTTTTTATATTGATACGAAGATGTCACCATCTATGTTACCACCCTCCCTACTGTTCCCCCTTCCCAGGGAAATAGATATCCAACCAAAGAGCAGCATGGATTTCATGAAGGGACTCTGAGACCCTAAAACTTACTAAGTTTTTTGATCCTGATGTGGCCATCAGAATGACTTTGAAGGTGGCTTTGTCAAGGGCCTCCCCATCATGGAGCTGCTGTGACAGCTCTGGGCAGCTCTTGGGCCAACACCTGGGACAGTTCAAAAAATGAACTGTGAGCTGTTTGTGCTGCACAGAGCTGCCATTAGAGCTCCTCTCCTGCATCTGCAGTGGTGCCTGGAGCTGTCTGGTAGCTGCAAAACAGAGGTGCTGCAAGCTGGTGTATTTTTAGGCAGGCACTGCCCAAGTCTGCAGATGACCCCGTGCTTTCTGGTCATGTTCCTGACAGTGCTTCTGGCTACAGGCTTTTCCCGTGGGCAATCTCAAGGTCAGGCAAGCTGATAAGGTTTGTTAGGGCTCTGTCATTTTGGCAGCTCTGCTTTCAGTGAGGAGCTCCCAGGCTGTTAGAGGTGACGTATTGGAAAAAGTGTCCCTCTGCAGCTTGTTGGGCTGCTGGTCTCTTGTGACAGTGACAAGGAGGTCCCCACTGAGTGCTGTGCTGGATGTTCACTGCTTTTATTAGTCCACTGCTAGAACTGATACAGCTGGAAGGACTTCAGGACTTTGCCTTATGATGGAGGCATCCTGTGCTGCCTGAAGATTCCGTTTGGTGTGATGTCAGCAGGGAGTTTCTTTTGTTTTCAGCTTGGAAAATGCTCCAGGTGGGGTTTATCAGTCAGGCTGATAACAAGGAAATCTGGGAGTGAAGCCCCAACACTTCAGGAGAACAGGGAACATGCTTCCCCTCTGCAGAGGCCTTGCTCTGCTCCCCAGCTCCAGTGTCTGCTCCAGTGCAGCTTTGCTGAATCAGAGTGTGGCCCGTGCAGAGCATTTTGCTGCATCATAAGATCCTTACGCAGTCTGACAGCTCTGGCAGCCTCTGCTCCAGTGAGTCCCAGAGCTAAAGGAGCAGGAGCCATGCCAGCCAGGCTTGTGGGGTGTTTGGAAAGCCATGTGGGCAAACTCCTGCTGCACCTGCCCACGTTAAATGCAGCACCATTCAGCAGAAATGATGCTTCTTCCTCCCACCCTTTTGTAAGAGACGAAGCAAAAGAAAACCCATCCTGCACGACTTCTGTTTATTTTTTTATGATGATGAGGTTTGTCCAGGTTGCAGGTTGAGCTTGTAGGCCTGGGATGGTGCCTGCATCTCTGTGGGGCTGCTCCAAGCACGCAGTGACTCTGAATGATTCTCATTGCAGGGACTTGAAGCTGGACAACGTGCTGCTGGACTACGAGGGGCACTGCAAGCTGGCAGACTTTGGAATGTGCAAAGAGGGCATTCACGATGGCATCACCACAGCCACCTTCTGTGGCACGCCAGATTACATCGCTCCAGAGGTACAAGAGACCCTTCTTTGGTCAGGAAAATGGCCACCACATGAAGAGTGTAGGTTAACTTTGGACCAGCCAGTGTTTTTGGCTGTGCCTTATTTGATTGCTGAGTTCAAAGTTTCCTCCTTAGATATATTTATCAGCCCCTTGTGAAGTTAAGCATGAGTAAATCTTCAGGCTGGTGTATGCACCAAAGTAAGCCTATATTTTTCTTTAGAAAATGCGAGGTGAAAAATGGAAATACAGCTGCAAAAATCTTGAGAGGCACATACAGATGCTGTCACAGCTTGATTTGAAAGGAGATTGAATTCTCGTTCATTAGACAGTTCCTTTCTCTACCTCCTCACACTCCCTGCCATTCCCCAGTCTCACTATGAAATTAATAAACACCTCTTTAAGGAACAGCTGCCCTCCAGATGCTGCCAGATGTTCTGACAGGGTTTCATATTCTTCAACACAATTGAATTTCTGTTTGTGGTTGATATTTGCACTATTCTCCCACACTCACAATGCTTCCCCTCTCCAGCTGAAAGCCTTGCCATTGGAGCCAGGTAGGTGTTTTCTTCCCAAGGGCAAGGAGGAGGCAATGTCAGCTCACACACGTGGCTGCTCTGCTGCTTCTGAGGCTCAGCCAGTCCTGCTGGAGTGCCCCTTCTCCTCGAGCTCAGTACCAGCATCATTCTCAGGGCTTGCTTCCCAGGTGACCTAGCCAAGCTAATTCAGCCCTTGCTTAAAGCACCTGATGCACCTTTGTGCTGGTCTGGGGGTTCCCAGAGTGAGATCACTTCATGTTCCTGGACATCCACCAGCCTAACAGAGCGCGCTGTAAGCCACAACTCCTGTGTTACTGTTTCCAATTCCTTCTTTCCTGCCCTGCTCCGATAGGAAGCTTCAGGGTGGGTGTTTCTTTCCCCTCTGTGGTGCAGATCCTGCAGGAGATGCTGTACGGCCCCGACGTGGACTGGTGGGCCATGGGAGTGCTGCTGTACGAGATGCTGTGCGGCCACGCGCCCTTCGAGGCCGAGAACGAGGACGACCTCTTCGAGGCCATCCTGAATGATGAAGTCGTCTACCCAACGTGGCTCCAGCAGGATGCAGTGGCAATCCTCAAAGCAGTGAGTTCCTTTGGCTGTTTGCTCTCTGTCCTGGCTTTCTCCAGCCTAATTCCAGCAAAAGAGAGCAGGCCTGGAGTATTGGCACGCAGAAATCGCAGTTACCCTGACCCTGACCCTCTTCTAATCTCTGATTGAGGGGTAAACAGAAAAAACATCCTGCCACACTTAGGTGTGTTTGCATAGTTATGGCCTTTATATGGTTTAGTAGCCAGCTTGGCAAGCAGAGTGTGAGCCTGTCTGTGTGTCTGGGCATTCCCCTGCTTGCTTAATGATTGACAACGTGTGGTCGTCTCCCAGAGCAGAAGCAGCAGGTAAACACAGGGTTTAATCAGTAGCAACCATATGGCCAAGAAGTGAAGGCTTCCTGATAATCCTCCCTGTAATGCCAGTGTTCCCCAGGATTGCTGCCTATCTGCATGCAAAGACATGGGGGTTTGATTTTTTTGTGTTTGGGAGGAAAAAAACCAGAGCTGTACAGCAAAAAGTTTGAGGAGAGCTGTTGCTGGCGACAGTTTGTCCTTGTCTTGCCATGTGTTCCTGAGTTCTTCCATGAGTTCTTTTATTCACATGCCTCACATCTTTTCCTGTGACATGGAAGTTAAGCTTTTAAGATTTTGGGCTGTGTGTGAGCGTAATGCACTGGAACTGCCTGGCTTTTCTGTAATGAATCAAAAGGTGATTCTATGACAAGAGCGTTAAACTACGAATTGGGAGACCTAACTTGGCTGTTCTGCTACTGACTTCTTCCTGGCCCTCATCAAATCACCAAATATCTCTAAGAACCTTCTGGAAAGAGAAGGGTCTGAGTATTCCCTTTTCTTATTAAAGCACTGTGGACAAAGATGCATTTAAGACTGGATACCAGTAGATGTTATGGTAATAGAGGATCTAAGAAATAATTGGAAAAGGTAGTAATTTAGAGAAATTCATGGAGCACTGACCCAGAGAAATGGGGTAGTTAATGATGGGACCATTTAAGGGAAAGAGGAGAGTTTCTAGTAGCAAAAAATATGGAAATTTTCTGCTGAAGGGTTTCTGTTGTATATGAGTCAAGCACCTACTTCCTGTAGCTGAAAACACATCTGATAAATTCCACAGAAATCACCTGATAATAAAATCCCCTCCTAGAGGAAGAAGAGGAGCTTTGAAATCACAGGTTGTGCTCAAAAATGATTGTTTGTCGTGCTGGAGGCCCTCTTGGGTTTTCGAAATAACTCACTACATATTTAAAATATAAACGTGAACTTTAGACTCATTGCAGCTTCTGGAGGAGCATTCATGTGGTTGGATTGGGATTCCTAAGTACCTCTTAAGTACCAATTCCTCTTCTGCAGTGACAAGTACTAGGGTGGATTTGTTGCAGGTATATTGCATAATTATGAGATGGAGGTAAAATGTGGTCGTGTAGATGCTTGTCATAACAGGAATCTCAGGGTGTAATAAAATATGATTTGTGTTTTAGCCTCTTGATGAAATGAGTGTTTTCCTCGCTCTGATGGGGCCTCCCAGAAACAGCCAGTGCAAGCTGCAGTCACCCCAGGCTGCTCTAGCTCGTATTCAGAGCCCATATTTTAACAGCTTAAGGTCCCTTCTGTGATTGACTGGCAAGGAACATGATGAGGGGCACAAGAGGAAGAGGGCCAGAACTGCTTCTCAGTCCTGAGGATTTAAATAGAAAGTGATTGAGCATCTCAAACACGATCAGCTCAGAAACTGCTGGTTCCTTGCCTGAAAAACAGTCTCCTCCCCAGCCCCTCTGCTTGTCTGCTGTATTATGTGTTGCTGGTGACACACAAATGAAATCAAAACTGCCTCTCTGAAATGCATATATGCTGCTCAAGAGAAACACTACTCTGTGTCTGCTCTGGGGAAAAAGGCTGGAATTCGGGACCTTCACCAGGAGTCTTGTGATTAACGAGTGGGAAGTTACAACTGAGGTGTTTGCTGGACCTTCAGTTCCTCAGTGTTTCTGCTCCCTGGGTGGCTGCTACCTGGAGGTGATTTTTGCATCTTACTTCACAGCACTGGTGGTAATTGGCTACAGGTTGAATTTCAGCAACTTCACAGTGGATGCTTTTGGGCTCAAGAACTGTTCACTGGAAGAGCTCCTTCTACTTCTTTCCTCATTTCTTTCTTACACTGAGTTTTTAGAAGCATCAGAGCATGTTCCTTCGTGGGAAGGAAACATCCTGTCAAAAGATTGTCTGGGGCTCTAGATTAAAGTGGAAACTACACACACACTCATTGATTTCTTTTGCATGATAACAAATGTTATCACTGCTGAGGCATTACACTTGCAGTGCACTGATAATGTTTGGTCAGTACTTTTAGGTGGTAAACCTGGATTTTTTTGAGGAAGACAGTAGATTTTCTAGCTGCTAAATATGTAGATTTTCTCTTACACAGACTTCTGATGCTAATATTTCTCTTAGATGCAGCATTATACTAAATGAGCATCTTCTAATTGCTATTTTATTTTTCTCCAACAAAACATGCAAAAATCGAGCTCTCTGATTTAATGCTGTGACAGTTCTTTCTAAACATGATGCTAAGAGCTTTGGAAAATCAGCATCCAACTGCTTCAGTGACATAAATGAGTAAGTAATTACATGGCACAGGAAGCCTGTGGAAGATCAGGGAATTAAACCTGGGTTCTCTTGTATTGCAGGCTAAGGCCTTAATAGCCTTATTAACTGGATTATCCCCTCACTAAAAATTCTGGCCTCTAACCTTGAGCAGAACTAGTGAGAATTCACTGAATTTGAATGGTACAAAGCTTTGAAATGAAAGCAAATTCTTCTGCTAGGAAGATGCACTTAGGTGTAGGTGCTTAGAGATGCTCTACAAATAGATATATCTAGGTTTAGAAAGCACTTGGTCCATTTGCCTTTGTGAAGAGCTTCATTTTAAACAAGGCTAGTAAGTTTTAATACTCATTTCACAGATGCTGTTGCCTTGTTTGGCTTTCATTTTGCGTAATTGCATTTCACCAATTTCCCCCCATCAGAAACCACATGATTTCTGAGGATTGCACCCTGTTCATCTTTGCATTTTCTTGGTAATAACAAAATGATGTTCTTAGGACCTCATTTACGTCACTGGGTGTTTCTGGAGGGTTTGTGAACACTGGTACCAAGGAAAACAAAACTAACCTCAGTTCCCTGAGACTCTGTATAGAATTGAAAGCAGAAATATTTGTGCTCCAGAAAAAAACCTTTTTATCTGTTTCCCTTTCTAACATTTTCTTTTTGTCCTTGAAATTTGCCCAGAAGAGCTGGGGAGGGAGTAGGACAGAGGTAAATGAGCAGGGTTTGATGGAGTCAGTACTCTCAAAAGAGAAAAGTTGAACATCTCACTTGTGTACCGTGCCCTGTCTGAATGTGGCACTGAGGAATTCAGGTACTGATGCTTTGAGTCAGGAGGAGAGGACTCAAACTGAGGTCTCCTCTGCCTGTGTGAGCAAGTCAAACTGGGCATGGATTTGCTTCTAGGAGTAATAAAAGTGTGGAAGAGGAGAATTGCTGCTGAATGGTTTCAGACCACTTCAGCTTATTCTAGACATAAGTTTTTCTTTGATTTTAGTTCCTAAAGGAAAAAGATTTCTCCACTGCCCTACCTGAATGCACTTACAAGGAGTTCATGGCAGTTACAAGGAGCTGTTGGGTTTGTGTGTGTCAAATTCTTTCAAATACTCTTTGCCATCAGCTGACAGAGCAGTCACCGGGGTCTAATGATGGAGAAACTGTGTGAGCTTTCAGAGAGCAGAGACTGCTGCATCAAATCTCTTACAGGGAGAGTGCAGCTAGAGATTACTTTGTTACAGCATATCTATTTATTAATTTGTTAATTGTCAGCAGCAAGAAGTGCTGGAGCAGAGAGGGGAGCTTTCCAGGCAGCCTGAAGCCTTGGGATTCAGCTGAGTGAACTGCAAAATGAAATACAATCCTCTTGCTTCCCATAAGCGGGATGGGTTTTTGGCAGCGCCTTTCACTTGCTTTGTGCATGGCTTTCTCAGATGCAATTCAGCCACCCTGCCTTGCTCACAGGCAGCTTAGTTTGAGGGGAGAATGGAGGGACACAGTGAAAATCGGGTCTCAGATGGCATAATGGGAAGCAAATTCCCCGGGAAAGCTGCAGGCATTTTCCTTTCCAAGCATGGTTTCGGATGAGGAGAGAAGGGCTTAGCCTGTTGAGTCACTCCATGGACTGGTGATCTCAAGTAGCAATGCTTGGCCCAGAGGCTTGGAAATTTGGGTGAGCAATTGCAGCTTAGATGTTTTGACCCTCAGAGTCTGGTAACAGCAGGGGCTGGAAAGCAGCATCTCCCTAGGGAAGTGTTAGTACTGCTCTGCCTTCTGCACCCTGGATTTCCAAACTCCTGTCAAAGCTCAGTTTGCTGAAGCCAAGGATGTCTCTTGGCATTTTTTATGCTAACCCCCCGTCTTAGTGAGAACTCTGAAACACTTCTGGCCTAGCTGAAATGCTCCTTCCAAAACTGAGGCTTAGGCAGCCTTGCCTGTAGCTTTATATTTTGGGGACACAAATGAGACTAAAGCCTGTTCTTCCTCCAGCTGGTTAAAGACATGCCTTTTTAGAAGAGCATTACTGGAGTTAAGAGAGTGGGCAGAAGTGGTTTTATCCTCCTCCAGGTGGTTTTTGTGTGAAAAATAAACACCAGACAAGAAAAGGGGAAGGTGCAGAGCAAATTGGCTGTGGTTTTAGCAGTCTGTGCTCTCACTCAGCACAGGTGGAACAGCACCAGGGAGTCCAAATGCCCCTGGATTAATATGAAGAGTGAGAGGGGTGGGAAAGTGAGGGAGCTTTGCTGAGGGCAAGTATGAGAAAAATTGCATCAGCACTACAGTGCCAGGGATGCAAAAGAAAATCTTGAAGTTGATCTGTGTTTCTAGAGAACAGCAGCCTGGAAGTGATGCTGACTCAAAGGCAAATGGTCTGGTTGAGTGAACTCTGTCCTGCTTTGTGTCACTGAGTTCCTTTTCCCTCTCCAGATACCACTGAGACTTTATTCTTGCAGAATTGTGTAAAATCCCCTTTGTGCTGTCGGGGTAGCTCCAAGGGCCTGTCCTGTCTCCAGTGGTGCTTCAGACTCGGCTGCAGCAATAATGATGCTCTGTGGGTCAGTAGGAGCCAGGTCCTGATGATCTGTGTTTTATGGACTTGTTTCTGGCTGTCAGACCACAAGGGGAGGGAGTTGGGATTTCCTGTGTGTACCCATGTGCACACATAGAAATAAGTTCAGTGGAAGTTAGAAGAGTGTGTGTATGTGTATGGTTTCTTCCCTAAATTTGCAGCTGATACTAGGTGAGGAAAAACTGTATTTGAAGGGTACCTTCCCCTGTCCCTCCTTGTGGTGAAAAGGAGCAGTGTTTCCCATCATTTTTCAGGAATCCGAAGTGATGATAAAGTGAGATAAATTTTATTACTATGTTTGTGTGTGTGAGTTGAATCCAGGACTCCCTGGGGAGTACAGGTTGTCATTCCAGAGAAATACTGAGGAGCTGCTCATGTCCCACATGGCTAGTGCACAGGGCAGTCCAGTTTGCCTGGATGCAGGATAACAGCTCCAGCAGAGCCCTTGGAGATTCAGGCTGTGCAGGCACTTACCATAATGGGCTGAGAAGAAAGAAGATTGGAGAGATCACAGAGTGGTTTGGGTTGGAAGTGACTTTAAACACTGTCTGGTTCCAACCCTCTGCCATGTGCAGGGACACCTTCCACCAGACCACGTTGTTCCAAGCCCCATCCAGCCTGCCTTAAACACTCCCAGGGGTCATTCACAGCTTCTCTGGGCAACCTGTGCCAGTGCCTCACCACCCCATAGTCAAGAATTTCTTCTTTATATCTAGTCTATATCTCTCAATTTAAAGCTTTTCTCCTTGTCCTGTTCCTATCTGCCTGTGCAAAAAATCCCTCTCCCTCTTTTTTATAACTTCCCTTTAAGTACTGGAAGTGTCCACATACAGATACAAAAGAAAATTCCCTGGGACACTTCATCCAGGGCTTACTAAGGGAGAGAAAGCAAAGTGAGCACTGTGCTGTGGGAGCAGTGAACTTCCCACACTAAGGGTGCCACCAGGAATGTCCAAACCCTCAGTGAAGACCCCTTATTTTCTGAAAGCCTTTGTGGGTGGTGAATGCTCTGTCTGAACCAGACTACTGTGGCCAAATTGAAAATACCTTTAATGAGGAGAGGAGGCAAAGGGATGGAGCTCTTATAGCAGAAAGACTTAGAGGCAGATTTTTTAACATAATCAAAGCAAACAGTCTGCTGTGACAGAAGACTAGGGGGGAAGGGCTGTTTCCAAACTGCTGACGAGGATGTCTGAGTTCAGGAGAGGTGTGGATGATCCCAGCTGCCTGCTTGCTGCAGCTGCTCACTCCTGACATCAGCAGGAGGGTGAGGTCGTCTGGACTTTGGAGAAGTTCATTCTTTTCATACTCTGCAGTTGTTTGGGGTCCAACACCTCTGGATAGGGGGAGGTCAGAAGTAGCTGTCACCAGCTCAGATACCACAGGGGTGTCTGCATCTTCCCTCGGCACATCACTCATTATAACATCTGTGCTTTCTGCTGCCTTCACGCCTCACCTTTTCCCCGAGTCCTGGGCAGTCAGTTTGGCCACGGTGTAAACTAGACTAACCCTCTGTGTTTGTGCTTCCCAGCCCTCTCCTGAACACCTCCAAGGGGTGAAAAGAGGCAGCCAGATGCTGATGGTGCCTTTGTGTCACTCTGCACAAGTTGTGTCACCCCTTTGCATTTGTATCCTGCAGATCTGGGCCAGGTTCTTCCTTTCCAAGTGACAGAAAAAGGCAGATAATCTGTTTCACATTCAGTGCTGGAACAGCCAGAATGAACTTGTTTGTGAATGAACCAGATGGGAGTATTTTCTAGGCAAAGTTCAAAAGGAAAAGGGACAGCATGATGGTGGACCCACTGAAATCAAAGAGGGAGCTGGATGAGCTCACTGCTTTATCCTCAGAGCTGAGGAGCCTGCTAACAAAGGCAGATAGATATTAAAAGTGCCTTCAAATATGCCAACAAATTATTCTCCTTGGCATCTCTTCAGAGTTGGCAGTCTCCATAAATTCTCTTGCACAATTTGATTAAGCTTTGGCTTTCAGCATGAGGCTGATATTTAAATCTCTCTGTGAAGCTCCATGCTGGATCTGTGTACACATTTTTCCTTTATTTTGTTTTTCAGAAACGCTTTCATCTTGCATTTCCTGGTTGGCTCCACAACCACTGGTGCAAAAGCAGGGCTCTGGAGCCTGTTGTTTGCCAGCTGGGGAGGAGTTCTGCAGTTTTAAATGATCTCTTGCCTAGACCATTCCTGCCATAAACACACACTGGGGTGAGGTGACAGGGCTGTGCCCCACCACAGGTTGCCTTCTTACCTCTTTTGCCTGAGCTTGCACATCCATATCTGTCTGCTGTCTCTTACTCTTTCCCTCCTAATTCTCAAGCAGCAAACAGCTTTCCCCAGTGATTTTAATCTCTTCTATCTATTGATCACACCTCTTTCTCAAGTGCTTCCCTTCCCCACAGTGAAGGGCCCATGCTTCTGAATAATTCACTCTGAAAGAACACTACAGATATCTGTATAGAGCTTGCCAAGGCCAAACTCATCCTGAAATAATCATTAGGTATTTCACCATTCCCTTTCCAACAGGCAGAAATTAGCTTCTCATTTAAGTCTGCAGTGTGCAAGCTCAGATTTACTTCAAAAAAAGCTTCTAAACCAGCCTATTGTAATGTCACGTGTGACTCATCCTCCTCTTTCCTGCCAGAGATGGGGAAAATGAAGGTGTATTCATAGTGCCAGCACTGTCTTCCCCATCCTTTTTTCCTCCTTACTCCCTGGTGCTCAGGAAGGAGTGATTCCCAAGACTTGTGACCCAGGCTCCTTCCTCAGTTCTGCCACAGCTAAACTGATATTAGATACCCTTAAAAGTGGTTTGGTGAAGTCCTTTAAAATCCAGTCTTGGGGAAAGTCCTAAGGATTCCCTTAAGAACCTGGATCCAACCTGGATTTGGCAATGATTGCTGTATGATGGGGCCAGCTCTGGCAGTGCAGCCCCTGGGAGGGGGCCGGTCTGTCTGACTGGGAGGTCTTCACACAGTGATAGAGGTAACAAGACTCTCACTGACTGAGCTATCCAGGGCTTTAGGTCTTACTCGTCCCTCCAGCTTTGAACTTTATGATATGCTGTGTCTTTTCAGGAACTTTAAAATTAAAAGAATTGAAATATAAGCAGGATTACAAAAAAAAATTCCTTTGAAGTTTTTTTTTTTTCTTAATTGGCCTTTACAGGTTTGTCCAGGGCACTTTAGTCCCCTGTGTACTTGACTCTATGTAAATAGACCACCCAGGGTTGTGTAACAGATTCCCAGTTCCTCTTGACAGGACTATCAGAAAAGGATTAATTGTTTTCCTTCTCAACCCAAGGGAGATTTTGCTCCTGCTTAAAACGAGAGCAGGATCATGCTCCCAGTCAGTTAATAAGTGTGGTGCTCATTTTGCCTTCTTGTTTGTGCTGCTCTGATTGATGTATTGATTTAGTAATGGACCTGCATATGTTGTACCTTTAGTCTGACTGTGATAATTGAAAACCAGCAGCAGGAGTTTGATACTGTCTGAGCAGCCCCTGCAACTGATGACCCATGTGGGAACTGGGGGTGACTCCTCAGTTCTGAAACCACAGCTTTCTGGGGTGTACTCCTGACTAACACCTATGTCAAATATTCCATATAGCCAATGACTGAAGTTAGTGTCTACTTATCCTCAGGGGACAGTGCATTTGGTACTTGTGGCCTTTTTATTTTACGTTCGTGTTGATGAGTTAGTTGTTGAAGAGAGGGGAGAGGCAAGGAAACAGGTAGATTTTAGCACAGCAAGGAAGTTTGTAGCTATTCAGACAGCATTTCATCGTGGTAGTCAGCAAAGTCTCCTCAGTTTACACCAGCAGGAGATCTGGAGCCAGATTTGTCTGTCCCATGTGGGAGTTGCTCTGCCTGCCTGGGTTTATTTGGCTAGTCAGTCCACCTTGGTTTATTTTGCTGTTTTCTTGCTCAGCACTGTTTGCAGTCCAGTTAATCCTTCTTGTTCCCTTGAGTTCTGTCGGGGCAGCATCGAGCAGCCATTTCTGCACCAGGGCAAAAAGAGATCAAATTTATCTGCTTAATACCCACTGCACTGACATTTTGTCCTTCTTGCCTGGGGCTGGCATATTGGACATGTGGCTGCTGTCGTGCTTATTGTTAGTCTTCTGGCTTTTAGGGACCTGGGCTGAAGACTTATTTTTACCTCCCTTCCTGTTTTTATCTGGAAGAGGAGATAACAGATATTTCACACTCTGTCTCTTCCTCCCCCCTCTCCTTAAAGTGCTTTCAGGGCAGTCTTGTACTTCTGAACCCTGGCCCTGTGCTTGCTGGACTTTCTCTGCACTGAAGGATTTCACCTTCTCCCAGTTTTGTGTAGCCAGGACTGTCGTGAGGGGGTACTCACAGCCTGTGGGGTCACATCCTGGCTCAGCACCACGGTGAATCGCACTGGTGTGGAATCAGGGCTTCCAGCAATTGATCCCAGCAATTGTGCAGGAGAGGAGCAGAAACACCACATGGCCTCTGATGTCTGCAGTCAGAGCAAATCCCCAGAGGGAAGCGAGAGGTGGCATTTGAGAGAGCCTTGGTGACTCTGGTGCTGCTCTCAGCCGCACAGTGCTCAGGGAAGGTCAGGAGGATTCCAGCTTCCAAGTGCCTGGCTCACACCCACAGCCAGGCACTGGCTGAGCTGTCTGAAGTACAGGGACTTCATGGGACAGCTCTCTGACCAGAGCATGCAGTGGAACTGGGCTGTGCTGCTGCCCTCACCCCCTGTAACCCACTCGTGTGTCCAAGCCCTCTGTTGCTCCTGCATGGGGGAATGAGGCACATTTGTGAGCATCACCTGGCAGCACTGGGATGGAGGCTGATGAGAGCTTTGCCCAGGAAAGCAAAAGACAATTCTGGCTCAAAACCAGCAGCTTTTTATTAAGAAGGGGAGAAAAAAAAAAAAAANNNCCTTTTTAGAAAAAAAGGAAAAAAAAAAAAAAAAAAAAAAAAAAAAAATTCCTGGCTTCCAATCATTAAAAATAATACAAGCATTAACAGACAGAGCCATAGAACCATCTTTCTTCTTCTTTCTTTGAGGGCTAATGACACCCCAGATCGTGGGTTTGTTTGCCTTACATAATAGGCAGCCAAACTGTTTTCAGCAACTGCAGCATTCAGTCGAGAGATTCATGGAGGGAAGCCTTAATTAGAGTAATTGCTCTATTTATATAATGATTCCCTTTTGTCTGAGATCAAATGGATCTTTGAGAAATCTTATTTCCTTTCCAGTTAATTTCTGCCCTGTTAGTTTAGCTCATGAATCTTAATGAAGAGAAGCACCTTGGGTATCTCCTGATCTCCTGCTCTCCCTCGTTACTGGAGGGGAGGCTGTGGGGCACTAATCTCCTGTGCTGCTGCTCCTTACTTTGGTAGCAACATGGGAGAAACACCAACAGGCAAATTTTAAAACCACAGACAGGGAAATCTTCCATTCCTTTAACGGTTTGACTTGAATATTACACTGCCACAATCTGAGGTGGGGCACGGGGTGTGGTGCAGAGGAGGTGACACTGAGGCACTGCCATCCTATCTGTGACAGGCTGCTCTTGGGCTGCTGGCAAAATAAAATGATGAGTTTTCCTTGGTCTCCGCTCCGTGCCTGTATGATCGGGAATATCGTCCATCTCTGCTGTGTGCTTGTGTTTGAAAGATGAGCTGCTGGGACACAGGCTTTCTCTTACAGAGTAAATATACCATAGTCCTAGTGGGAACTGGTGTGTCTGAAATGTTCTTTAGTACAAGAAAGAATGATTTGTTCCTTGTCCAGATGGCTGACAGTGTGCAGGGACTGGCTGAGCAGAAAGCTGTACTTCTCTTCCTGAAGTGCAGTACTCCTGTGACAGGATTGAGCCTCGTTAATGTTTTCCTAGAACGTGATGCAATCTCACGTAATCTGTGATATTACTCATGAAATTAATTGTCCTGATGCAAATAACACGTACATCAGTTACATAAAACCAATCAGGGATTCCAGTATTGAGAAAGGAGACTTGTAATTCAAGGAAATTAATGCAAGGAAATGGCTGGTTTGTGCAAACATCCCTGCAGTGACTCCCGGGCCGTCAGACTGATTTGCAGACTCAGCCTCTTGAGATAGAAGTTGCAATGCTGCATGTGAACAGAACTGGAAGAGTCCACTGCAGCCTTGCCCAGTGTCCTAGGCATCCTGGAGCCCTTCCCAGCATGTTCTGAGCCGTGGGCAAAGGGAAGGACCAGCACAGGTCCCCCTCACCTGCTGCAGGCTGAGCTCCCAGGGCTGATGCTGATTTTCCCCAGTGGTTGGCACTGCTATGGCAGCATTTTTTCCTCATAACTTCACGGGCCCTCTGTGGACTAATCCCCAGCTTTTAATTTCTTGTCATGGCTTGCTGCATTTTCTCTCAGTAAAAGTTTTCAAATGATCTCGTGAAGTCATGGTTTGGCTCATGCCAGCTGCTGGTTTTGGCTGTGATGCTGCTGGGAGGGTGAGCTGAGGTCAGGGAGAGCCTTGCTCCAGTTTGCTGCTCAGCAGACCGGTGTAGCCCAAAGGATCCCAGTCTGAGGATGCTCCCAAGGGGCTCCTTACCCTGGGAATGGGATAATTTCCCATGGCTGGATGTGGTCACAGAGCAAGCGCTTGACGGCCTGGTTCAGGTTTGAGCTTGATAGTGTTGCTATTGTTTTTGCTGGGAGGGATCTTGGATTTGGGTTTCTTTTTGCTCAGGAGCATCTCTGGTTTGCCTTGTTGTTGTAACTGTTAAATTTGTTTGTGTTTCTTCATTTCTTCGTCTGCGTGCCAGTGGTTGAGGTTTATGCTGCATTCATGGTTATTGTGGAAAATTAGAGATAATTAAGCATTAGGAGATGACATCTTTCCACAAAAAGCTTTCTGATGAACATCTCTCATCACTCTCATCTCTATCACATTGGAGAGTTGTCCTTGGAAGGACATTGAGGGCTATCAAACCTGTGAAGCAAGTGTCAAACTCTGGCCTTCCCAGGAATGCCAGGGACAGCCAGCACTTTGTAAGACATTTTCCAGCTGTTTCTGAGTGCAGCCAAAGGGGCATCATGGGGAAGCGGAGCTACACTTTGAAAACCTTCCCCCTGTGTGTGCAGAGGGCAGTGTCTGTGTAGTCTGAGCACTCCTCCTGCTGCACAAGAGCCTCTCACATGGTCAGGACAGGGGTATGGGCTGCAGATGCTCGTTTCAGAGATGGAGGCTGAGCTTGTAACTAAGTTCTTCAGAAATCTTGAGCTCTTTGCTTTGCTGGAAGTGCCGTCAGATAGCAGAGACAGCACAAGACGGGCTGCCAGATGCTGCCCTGCTGCAGCAGAGAAATGTCAGTGCTGCCTCAGGCAGGGAGGGAACAGGATTCCTGCGTTTTGGAGCCTTTGAGAGGTCATTGGAGTCTTGTGGGTTTTCCTGCTTACTGGGCAACACAAACTGAAAATTCATCCATTTCTGTGTCAGTGCAGTAATTCCTGGTGAATTCAAATAGTGTTTGAGAGGCTTTGCTATTCATTTTAGTGGAAGTGGGTTTCAAAAAATTTTGTTCTGTCATTTTATATACCTCTTACAGCAAAGCAGGCAACTGTTCCAGTGCAGAACTTCAGTGCTGTCTCTGTTGGAGTCATCATTTGCCCTCCTGCTTTTCAGCCCAAATAAAGACTGGAGCCTCTTCCCACAGAAACACACCCCCCTCACCAGGCCGTGACAGACCTGCCACCTCCAGAATTCACCAGGAGATGTTATGTAAGGGAGGAGCAGCCATGGCCAGCCTGTGCTTTTCCATCAGAGCCCCTGGGTGCAGAGGTGTGTGTGCATCCACAGGTTGGGTTGCCTGGCAGGGTACCCAGAGTACAGGACTGTGTTTCACATTGCTCAGTGCTCCATCCAACCTGACCTTGAGTTCTTCCAGGGATGAGACATTCTCTGGGCAACCCGTGCCATGTTTTTGCTGAAGCAGTGTGAGTTTGACTGCCAGGAAAGGGAAGCCTCTTCACGCTGTGTTGATACTCTTGATAGAGTGCCTGGTCTATAATTCACTTTCAAGGTCCTGCTAGCCTGCTTTGGGGGCTTCCAGTACCTGGGCAATAGGTTTAGAGAATCCTCTCCAGAGTGGTTTATGATGCTGTGGGGTCACTGCAGCCCCTTGTGCTTCACAGCCCTGTTTTTACAGAGCCAGAGAGGCAGCAGTACTGAGCATAGGTCAGCTCATTCTTGTTGGAGGCAAGGAATAATTCACAGGGGTTTATGGAAGCCTGGCATCAGTTTCAGCATCCAGCCAGGGAAATGTGCTCCAGCAGTGGATGAATTTGAGTCCTTCACTCTCCTCCTGCCTCCTTTAGAACCCATTGTGGGGTGGATGGTACCTAGAGTTACCCAGCTGAGGTTTCCCAATCTCTGGATCCAATGGACAAACTGGAGCTGGCTGCTCGAATTTGAACAGCTTTGGTTTGAATGTTGTTTTACTTTCTCAGACCTCAAAATAGCCCACCTTAGGGGATGGCCTTTGCCTAATCCTCATTGTCCTAACAAAAGGGGTGTTTTAAGCAGCCAGGAATGAATTTATGTTGGCTCTTCACTTGTTGCATTGGATGTCTTTGGTTGGTGAAGTTTTGGCATCACATGGAATAAATCAAGCAAATAGGAATGTAAACACACTTTTATATCCCAGGGCTCTGAACTGGTCTGGAAATGGGCAGTTTTGGTCTTATATGGTTGGGCATGAATGGGAACCCAAGCAAAGTGTGTTGCCAGTCTTTTTCAGAGTTTATTTACTTTCATGATTATTTTTTCCCTTTCCACATTTAACAGAAGTTTCCTGGTGTAATGGAGGTGGCAGTAGGGCAGGAGCCAGGAGACATGTGACGTATTCCCAGATCTTTTCTCCATTTTTTTCTTGTCTTTTTGGAGTGTTTAGGTCCATACCACTCCCAGCACCAGAAAGCTCTGGTCTTGTTTGAGTTTTTCTAGGTGTTCCAGCAATGCAAATAAGAGCTAGTGAGGTGCAGATATCCGTCTGTGGGGACAAAGAATGAATTTTTAGAGAAAGACAGGGCTGCCAGGAGGTTTCTGGTCTGTTTTGCAAAACAAAGAAGCCTAGTTCAAGACTTGCAAAGGCTTGTCTGAACCAGGTCTCTTACAGATTTTGGCTTGACCCATTTCTTGGTTGGAAACCAAGCTTTGTCTGGGGATCACTATCCCACAGAAATGCTGGGGCAGTCTCTTGGGAAAAAAATTGTGTTGAAGTTCTGCTGGTAGAAAGGGAGAAGAACAGGCTGGAAGGGTTGGGGAGACACAGAAGTTCTGCTTGTCCTGGAAATGCTGCATCACCAGTGGCTGAAGAGTCCAGAGGAGCATGGGAAGAGCCCAGCTGAGACAGCCAGCTTGGCTTTGTTCCTGTCCTGGTGACTGCTCTTACAAATCTGGGTGCACCCTGCAGCTCTTTCTACTGGTGTTTTGGGTGGAATGCTGGAAGATGTTTCTGCTGTGGGGAATCCTGCACCTCAAAGGGCTCAGGGGGTCAGGGTGGAGCTTGGGTGGGTTTGTGCTCATGCCAGCAGAGTCTGGGGTGCTGCAAACTGAAGATGCCCCATCTGCTTTGGCCCTGAAGCCCCCTCAGAATGGGGTGTTGGGGAGAATTCTATAACTCAGGCAGTCATCTTTCTCCTCCCCGCCTTCTCTCTAGGTGAGGAATGACTAGAGCTTTTATCCACTTGTCCTAGGAGAGTTTGTACCTTGTGAAAGGCTCCTGCAGTCAGAATGAAGTTATTCTCTCGCTGCACCTCCCCTTCTTTTCATTTCCCCAATGCTGAGATGCAGCAGTCTTGGCCATTCCCGAAACAGTGACCGATTGTCTGGTTTGGCTGGTTCAGCTGTTTGCTAAACATAATGCTCTTTCATCTTCCAGGAAATCGTCTGGACACCTCTACTGGAGTGCAGCTTGCTTTATGCTGCTGTTTCAATGGGCAAATAAAAGCAGCTATTTTCCCAGTTTAAACATAACCTGATTTCTCCAGTGAATTGGAAATACTTGGGGGAAGGGGAAAGATTGTTTATTACTGAATTTTCAAGAACTATAATCCTAAATTAACAAGCCAACCAGCTCTTTACCTTCCTGGGGAAAGGATTCTGCTCCTCTTCTTTAAGAATATCCACAGCACTCACACTTCATCATTTTCATCAGGACCTAAAGGGCACCCACTGGGGCCCTCTCACACCATCTGTGTGATGTATGGCTTTCCTCATTGCTCCCTGGAAAGTCAGAGCACTTTGGCTGAGGTTTAAGATTTCTTTTTGTAGGAAGCAGAATAAAAATGTTACAAAATGAAATCCTTTATTGGCGTTTTAGCAGCGAGAGAGGAGACAGTCACCTGTCTGCTCTCATCAGCTCAGGGTCAGAGGGCTCCAAAAGCCAGAGCCTTGCCCATTTTCCTGTTTCCCGAGATGACGGGAAGGAGAGCGTAGGCATCTGGCAGTGCTTCAGCAGGGAGAGGTTTAGGAAAAAGGCACAGCTCAGGACTGACTCCAGGCCAAAGCCTGGCTGGCTGCGGGGCAGTGTTTGAGAGCAAGCTCATACTGCTGAGAAGTTAATACAGAAACAAATAATGACCAAACCCACTGAGCAATATTTGTAATATTGCAAATGATGCAATTCAACTTTCTTTTCTTACTGTGGTAATCAAGGATTTCACCAAAAGCAAAAGGACTGGGGAGAAATACACCCCAGCTTCCTCCTCTGGGGAGTGAGTCAAGTTCCTTGCCCGCGGTTCCATTACAAGGAACTTGAGAAGTCTGGCCAGCAACTGGGTTCAACAGGAAAGCTGAGGACAAGCTTTTGTGTGAGTGCTAATGGGTGCCTCTCCCGTGGCCGTGGCGGGTGGGAGGCAACAAGCAGCCCTTTCTGTTTTGCAGTTCATGACCAAGAACCCCGCGATGCGGCTGGGCAGCGCCGGGCTGGGCGGCGAGAGCGCGATCCTGCGGCACCCCTACTTCAGAGAGCTGGACTGGGACCTGCTCAACCAGCGGCAGATGGAGCCCCCCTTCAGGCCCCGCATTGTACGTGCCGTGGGGGAAGCAGGTCCCTGGGGGTTTTCCTCTTTTTGGCTCTGTAAGCAGATTTATTCTGTGAGACAGGAAAGGGGTGAAGGAAGGGAAGTGAGGTCTCTGGCCCTGGTTTGGCTGCTGGCTGGCCACCTGGTTAGCCACCTCTTTTCCACCCCATTCTGCATTTTCAAAGGCAGCTCAGTGAAAAGATCCAGATTTGTAAAAGCAACTGCAGCAGATTAGGCACTCAAGTACCCTTTGGTTTGCCCCAAAGATAAAACAGGGTAAGTAATCCTCATCCTGCTCCAGCTACCCCTCACAGCAGGGCTGTCTCTGCCTTGTCCCTCTGTGTCTGTTCAGCACCCAGCACAGTGCTCCCTGCTCAGGCCACTGTCAGTGAGTGCTTCAAATGGCAGAGAGGCTGCACAGGACGCAGTCCTGCCCCTGTCCCCAGTGATGCCACACAGCCCTAAGGATGCTCTGTGAGAAAAGGGTGCTGCTCTTTGTGGACAGCCTTTCCAGGGCTGTCTCTGTGACTTCCTTGTCTTTGAAATTACTGCCTGGAGTGGCTTATCTCATGCTGTGGTCACTCTGCAAGCTCTCAGTGGCAATGGTCCACCAAATCCTGCTCCCTGAACACTGGGTGCAGGATCAGGTACTTGGGGAAGGTGTGACAGCTCAAAAGCAGAATCTTGAGTTGCCCCTTAGCCTGAATCAAAGGCTAAGGGAGCCTGCTCAGTCTGCCACGAGCTGGGCAGGATCTGGGAATGTTAGACTTCAATGTCAATAAACTTTATTGACCTCAATGTCAATAAGATATCTTGCTCTGGGTGCAGGAAAAACACACGCCTCATGAAAATGTGCCACAAATCCAGTTTGTGTGTGCGCATTCTAAACAGCCCCACTCTGTGGCACACAGCAAGGAATCCAGCACCTGGAGGCCAGCCATTTGTCTTCCCACGGCCCAGTAATTCAGTATTGTGCATGTTTAATGGCTGGCACAAAGAGGAGTGTCCTTCACCCCTCCCCAAAAGCCAGCTGAGACACTCTGCAGATAAGGAGGGACTGTGTGGAGTCAGCCAGTTGGGAACACAGCTGATAACTGCACAGGGTCTGTGCTGCCTCCTGAGGGAAGGGACTGATTTATGTGCCCTGCCCTGCCATGTCTGGCCAGGGAAGCCCCCAGAGTTGCTGCCAGTTAAATTTGAGTGGGGGTCCCCTGTCAGAAACCTGCAGAGGCTGGAAAAGGCTTTGCTCTATGAGAGACTCTGTGGGGGCAGCTGCTCCCAGTCCAAGCCTGGGAAAAGCCCTCAGTCAGCTCAGGCTGGGTTATGGAAGTGATGGTTCAATGCACTCAGATGCAGAGCAAGGATCAAGCAGATGATACATACTTTTGACGTGTCTTTCCTTTGTCTTTTCCATTTGACAGAAATCCAAAGATGATGTGAGCAACTTTGATCCAGATTTTATAAAAGAGGAGCCCATCCTGACCCCCATTGAAGAAGGGATCCTTCCAATGATAAACCAAGATGAATTTAGAAACTTTTCATTCACCAGCCCAGAACTGCAGCAATAGCTATGGCTCTGGAGAAGGGTTGCTGAGAGGACTGGGAGGAAATTAAATTAAAACAAAGTTTACCAGTAATTTCATTCTCAAGGAGTAGCAGTGCACTGACTTGCACGATACAGCAGCACCACTGTCAATGTTACCTTAATGTGAAATTGAAACCTTCCTGTGTTTGTAGGGCTTCTGCAGCTCTTGGATCAAATATTGACAGAGGTGGAACAAACATGATATTGTAAATAGCTGATGCAGACAGAGCATTGGATGCTGAGCTGGTTGGCTCAGCCTGAATGTCACCGCTTGCAGTGGATTCGAGGAGTCGGCATGAGCATGAAACAAAGTGTCTTGCAGCCCTGAGCCAAACAGATTTGTTACAATGCTGATTGTTTGCAGGACTCTCTTGAGGAGTCCCAGCAGTGTCCAGCATTTTGGAGATGTGATCCAACATCCTGTGGCCTGACTGAACTAGATATTCCTACTGACTTTACCTGTTTCCTGCAGTATTTATTTCTTTCCAAAGCACAAATGGCTCTCTTTGACACTGTTTGGGTTCCCATGAGAAATATTTCATTGTGCTGACTAGCAGAAGGAAAAAAAAACAAATGCCCTGTGCCCCACACAGATTCTTTCAAATCAAAGAGAAGTCATGTGCTTGTAGTGTTTTACTGTTTGTGCGTGTTGAAAAGTTTTAGTGTTTGCATTCTGTGAAATGCCTTTTTACATCATGCATCTTCAATGCTCCTTTCTTTGCCTCCCAGCTGTTTTCAACTATAATGTAACTTGTCGTGCTGTTTATTTAGGCCCTTTCTATTTAATTATGTTACACAGAGCCCCTTTTGTGGGTTTAGTGGCTCATTAAAATTTTGATCCAAAGTGGTAGCACTTAAATTATTTGTAGCATTATTATGATGGGAGCCACAGAGCTGGCAAGCTGCGTGAAAGCAGAGTTGTCAACCAACAGGTAACACAGAAAGACAGCTTTTCTGCCATGATAATGATAAACCTTATCTAAGATACAGAGTGACTTGGTTTGGTTTGGATTTAAGAGCTCATTACTCACAGGGTGGTTCTTATCAGTTGCATCCTCAAGCCTCTGCCACAGGCAGACTGAGATGGTTTTTCAGTGCAGATTTTAGAACCCAGATGCTCTGGGAGATGATTCTGTGCTTTCCCTGCTCTCCTGGAAGTTGGATGATTTTTCTGTAAGCTCCTTGGCACACCTTAGCCCTCCTTGCTGGGCCTGAAGCAGTCTGACAGGTTTATAGCCTCTTCCTTGGGCAGATATGAATTGCTGGAGAAGGAAAAGGATTTCTAACCTCATGCAAAACTGATGATGTTTGTATAGGGTTCCTCACATGCTTTAACTTGAGAGAAGGGTGAGGGGCAGCAGAGAGGGACAGTTCTGCACAGACCTTGCCCCACTGCAGCTGTGGAGGTTTTCTAGGGGAGCAGGAGCCTTGAGCATGGCAATTACAGAGGTACAACCCCCATTATAGCACAGACCCCCTGGTCTGCATGTGCTCACCTCCTCTGGGACCAAGTTAGAAGGAAGAAATCAAAGCTGAGCTCTACATGCAAGAATTACTCCTTCCCACTCCAGTCCACTCTACTCGACTGACACTTCTACCTCTAAAGCATTGCTGACCTGTTTGACAGGTGGGGCAGAGGCTCAGTTACCCTTGGACTCTTCCTGTCTTTGTGCTTGTGTGTTCCACCAGTTCTCCCTCTTTCTTCCCTGTGTCTCCTCTTCCAGTAAGCTCAGCTTCATCCTCTCATCTGCCTTCCCTTCCATGGGCACCTTCTGGCCACATTGCAGCCCATCCCTTTGCTGGTCTGTAGATACCCAGCTCCTCCAAAGTGGGGCAAGAGAGGAAGGACAGGTTGTGTTGTATAAGCAGGAGAAAAAGAGCAGATTTCCAGAAAAATGTTCCAAGACCCAGTTGTGCAGGCTGGCTTGAGAACAGTAAGTGATACACCTTTTTTTGCCAGCACCCTGGTATCATCCCCAGGTTTCATTGGTTGTGTTATTCTTTGGGGCTCAGGAATTGTTCCTGCTGGAGAAGCTACTGCCACAGTGTTGCCTTCAGCCTCAAAATGTGATCCCATTCCCATGGCCCCAGGGTCTGGGTGTTTACATCACTGACAGCATGAAGAAAATGCAGTAGTCACCTTTGGAGCCCGTTATTGGTGTGTCAGTATTATATCATATTTCATATCAATACCCTCCAATCTGTGTCCTGAAAGCTTGGAGAGTGGGAACTAAGTCACCTCCTGAGGTGGTCTGTTATGATTGTTGTGAACTCCAAACGAGAAAGCTTGACCATCTCTGGAGGATGTAAGATGGTATTTTGGGGGGCAGGAAAGCTCTCACTGTGGCCAGCTAGTACTTGCTGTGGCTCAGGGCTTGTTGGCTTGATGGGGCAGGGTTCCAATGACAAAGGGAGTTTTTTCCCCAGCTTCACTCTCCATTGATTTGAAATGGCATCAGGGTCACTACACTCTTCCATCAACCTTGGCAAACTCATGGGCAGATCTGTGATTGGACTTGGAAGCCTGAGGTTCTGCTATATAGGAATTTTCTCGATTTTCACAGTTTTCACCTGGATCCTGATTTATGATTTAAGGCAGCTCTTCCCCTCCATTGCCTGCTTGGAACTCATATGTCTGTGTAATGCTTTCAGCCACTGGAGTCAGCAGATCCTGAGTCAGCCACATTTGGCCAAGATCCCTGAACTCTCCCATACTTTTTATGAGGAGCTGCCATTTCAATTGTGTTCCCTGAGACTCTGTCAGTCGTATGGATGAAGATCAGCTCAGTAAGAAGTATCTGTGCGATAGCTTTGCTTTTGAAAAAGCTGAATCAGTGTTTGCACTGCCATTGAATATGTAAAGAAATATTGGTTTATTAAAGGGAAAAAAAAAAGTAAGCAAGGGTACAAAAAAAAAGCAAAACAAAAGTTTTCCAGGAGCTGCCCTGCCAGCTTTTTTGACTTCATTTCTTGCCTCAGTGGATGCAAGATGGTTTTAGTCTATTAATTTGCTTCTGGCTTTAGAAGTATATTAAGCTGGCAGTCACAAGTTTGTAAGGTTTAAAGCATAAATGCTTGTATTCACTCCAGTGTGAAAACTGGCAATTGAGCAAATCGTAATTAGTTCCCTTTGCACTGCTTTTAGTGCTTGCATGAAAAGAGAAGATCCCTTTGATGTCTGTAAATTTGTGTTCGGTGCAATCCTTTCATTTTCAAAGAGGTTCATGAAATCTAGCTATAAAATTCAGTGGCCTACATCTCCTTCAAGGCCTTTGAAAGTTGAGGGTAAGAAGCAGATGGTCTGGGATGAAGAGATGAAAATCATCTTGCAACTACTCATGCTGGCTGTGCTGCCAAAGACATCGTTTTTAATACCGCTGCTTGATAGGCAATGGAAAAAATCTCACAGACTTCCAGTGCCCAAGGGATTTTAAAGTAAAAAATTCAATTCTGACTGGCTGAGGATGCTTTGAATGCATTCTCAAGGACTGGTGCAGGTTCCTCTCTCCTTGTTAGGAAGTCCTAAATGGTTTCCAGCTGTAGTTTTTCCCTTGGAGCTGCGTGCTCCTCCTACAGAAGCTGCTCCTTCTCCAGTCAGATTTGAGAGAGGCTGCAGTGGCTGTGGTGTGGCAATGGACTTGATCAGCAATGCCCAGAGCCAGGAGCAGTGAAGAGGAAAACGTCTGGGATCATCTGCTCTGTCCCTTGGCCAGAAAGGGAAGAGCTGTTCACTGCTGCCTGCTCTCCCTTGGTTTGTTCAGCTGCTCAAGTGTGCAGCCAGAAGGTTTCTGCTCCTCCCCAGGGAGACCATTTCACAGCTTTTACCACTCTTCCCGCTAAGTAAATGTTCTGATATTTGGAAATGACGTGAATGAGATGAAAATCTGTCTTATCATGCCATTAGGATTCTCACTGGAAGCTGCAAGTCAGGGTTTGTATTACTAAATATATACAGGACTGCCAAACCAAAGCATTCAGAAATGATGAGTCAGGTTGTCTGAAATTGCAGCTCACTCAGGAGTCAAGAGCCTTCCAAATTAATAAATGTCAAAGTCCTTTTCTTTTCTTATTTTTTCTTTTATTTTCTTTCTTTTTTTTTTTTTTAACATCTGTATTACGAGTATTTTGGATCCTGACTTTCACTTCTCCACATCAATAGGAGCTGGAATGCTGTGCAATTATAATTTTTTTTAGATGAAACTGGGGTCTGCGAATTGATGTGAAGCCAGGCATCAGAGCATGGAGAAAAATGCCAAACACGAAGAGGTGGATGATGAAACTGTGAGCAGGCATGGGGTTTATGTATTTTTCCATCTCTTCCTCTTGTTTATGTACAGTCAGCACAGTGTGGTCCCTTGCCTTCTTGTCTCCAAACCCACAGAGCAGGGCACGCAGAAGGCACGGGAGGAGAGGAGAGGAGAGGACAGGACAGGACAGGAGAGGAGAGGAGAGGACAGGATAGGAGAGGAGAGG
>WEKY01001291.1:331388-369763 GCA_013390045.1 Picathartes gymnocephalus
AGAGGAGAGGAGAGGAGAGGAGAGGAAGGCTGGGGAAGGCATTTATGCACTGTGCAGTCACTGTGTGTAAGGCTTGTCCAGCAGCATTTCTGAACTCATGCATCAGCCCTTGCACAAGCCTGTCACCTCCTGCATCCCACAGTGCCCGTCCTGCCTGCCCCTGGGCACAGCACTCGGCATCATCCCTCAGGCTGCCATGGGCTGCAAGTGTCCTCCTGATGGAGCCAGGCCTGAAGGAAGAGCAGGAGGTCAAGAAGAGTGGAGGAAAGGGAGTGGTGTTGGTGTTTGGCAACCTTGGTGTGTTCTTGTGGGGACTTTGGTACAGCCGGTGTCCCAGTGATGTCTATAAACATGACTGGCAGCTGAGGGAGAAGGCCAGGCTGTCTCCCATCTCATGCCTTTAATAGAAGATAAAAAAGAGAGGGGAAAGGCAGGGTCCTCAAGAAATGAGGTCACAACTCTGGGTTGTGACTGAGAAGATTCACTATATTTTAGAAGTGCCTCAGGCCACTTGCAGGCAGCAAAAGCACACAAGAACCATCATTTCTGATGATGGGAAGACCCTCCACGAGGGCAGTTTGATCGAGGAGTCTTGGGGACCACAAGTCTCAGGGCTGTGGGAGTTAGAAGGCATTGTGGCAAAAGGCTGCTGGGCAGAATTGCAAAGGAACATCCCCAAACCCTTTCATCTGAAGAAGGAAACTTGAAACGAGTTTGTGTCAGACAAAGTCTTCCCTGTGTGGGCTCCCCCAGGTAATGTGTCGGTGTGAAGCTAGCCCTGGAACAGTTTTAACTTGCCCATGGTGTCAGTTCTGCTCCAGCTCTGAGCTCCCACAGCTGGTGTTGGCAGCAGGTCTTATAAAAGTGGAGTTGAGAGATTTTAGCAGTGAGTTCAGGATTGCTCAAAACTGGTGACTCAGTTCCTCCAGTGCCTCCTTCCCCCTCCTTCAAATGAGGGGTTTATTCATCACCTGGTTTCTCATTTCCAACCATTAAATATGGACTGGGGTCAGGGCCTCAGCTTTTCTACGACAGTGGCAACTAAAACTGCGTTTCTTCTTAAATGGAACCTCACTTGATTCCAGGAACAGGATCTGCAGATCTTCAAACCACTGCAACGACTTCACCACCACCACTATAACCACCACATCTGCCAGGAGAAGAACATTGCAGGAGTTGTTAATGAGCCCTTTTTGGAGACTGGCCAAGGTGTGCTGTAGTTCAGCTGGGAGCGAGAGGCAATTTCATGTATCTCCATCTTATCAGCTTCTAGACCCAGACAGGGAGCAGTTCCAGACCTCCCCGTTATTACAGGCCTGTCTGCTGCCCAGAGATGCCTCCTGCACAAAAGTCTGACTTGCTTTTCCCAAATGCTGTCTGGAAGAAACAGGACATCAAGAGTTTTATTAGAGGTTGGTGCTAACCACGTTTTTCTTCTGAACTGAGACAAAGTATCATGTTCACCCCAAGAACGGGGTTGTTGGGCTTGCAAATGACTCTGGCCGGTGTCTCCTGCAGCTTCTGGGGTGTTGCTGTCTCCCCACTTTGGAGCAAAGGCAGCACCATCAGCAGCCCAAACCTGACTGAGGCAGGAGGGCAGCATTACAGGTGAGTATTTCACCTGGAGCTGAGTCACCATTATTTTTAAGCTCTGTGAAGGGCTTGAGCTGAGGTATTGTTATCTGACAGACGTATCTGGGCATGTTGCTCTCCTTGGGGCAGCCTTTCTGCTTGCCTCTTCTCAGGCCCTTTATTCTCACTCATCACCAACCCTTTCTCCAAGGGGAAGGCTGGGTGGTGATTTTGAACAGCTTGGTGCTTCTGCCACTTCCCTGGACAGTGGGGAAAACCTGCCTCCAGCTGCCTGAGGAAACGGGTCAGGTGAGCCCTATGTCACAGGATAATGTTCTCTTTCAAATGCTAATCTCAGTAGTTTCAAACCCAGTTTTAACTGGAGGAAAAAAGGCAAGTTGGACCTTTAGGCATGTTCAGCTAGGCCTGGACTGCAGCAAATTTCCTGCACTTGTGGGAACCTTCATCCCCAAGATTCACCAGGGCTCCTTGCAGACCCATGGAAATTGCCACGTAGAGCCTGTGTCTAAATTAGACCCTGGCAACGAAAGGCTCTTTGTTTCTGCTTACAATGAGCAAGAGTTTCCTCTGCCAGCTTGGGATGTCTTCTCTCATCTGTTACCCCGACTCCTTTAATTTTCCCTCCAGTGCACCAATTTACCGTGGCCCCAAGTCTCCTGTGCACACAGAAGAGACTTCTGCTGGTGCCCATCTGGTGAGGATGTTGTAACCCAAAATGGGGCTGTCTCTCAGCTATTTTGGTGGAGCCTGGTAATTTGTCTGCCATGGAAAATCCCCAAGCTGCAATCAGTCCCCGGGATGCTTGAGTGGAAAATGACAAAATTATAACATGGTTCATTTCCCCGTGGTCAATTACTCTGTGCCTACACATAGTCTGGAGCAGCCAGGGTGACTGTAAAGGTATCCAGCCTTTGTTTTGGCTCCATGGCCTCTGGACTTGGTTAAACAAAGAGGAAACAAAGCACCCATGGCCTAGCAATTGTTAGAGGTGGGTGGTCCTCAGTTCCTCGGGGAGCACCTTGGGCAAAGAGCCATCAACCTTCTCTTCCCTCCCGTTTAGCCAGGCCTGGGCGGAGGGGGTGGAGGGATGGATGGATGTCCTCTCCTCTCAGCAACAGAGAAGGTGTCTCCTGGGTCAGAGGGAGGTGCCAGGGAGCCTGGTGGTGGTGGTGGCCCGATTTTGAGGGTGACTTGATACAGGTGTCTCACAGTTTTGGTGGAGCGTGGGTTTATCCCGGGGACTCCTGGGCCCTAAAATGGGTTTGGAGCACCTGGGGTTCCACACCAGGCACGTGGCCCACGGTGTCCTGCCTTGGAGATTGGTTCCTGGCCAAGGCATGAGCAAGGAGTTGCCTGGAGCTACCCAGGCCTGGAGTGAAAGCCTTAATGCAGAAAGCTTATTAGTGCTCAGCTGGGCTGGAAGAGGCACTTGAGGTCACTTGGGGACTTTGCCTTGGTCCTCCACCCACCCGTGCCCTCGGGCTGGGGCCATGGTGAGCAGCTCCTGGGGGAGTGGAGCCCACCTGGTGTGCAGGACCTTGGGTCTGAGCAATGTAGGAAAAGGCACCTGGGATTGGAATCAGGAAACTTCTTTTAAGCATAGAATCATAGAATATCCTGAGTTGGAGGGACTCACAAGGACCATCGAGTCCAACTCCTGACCCTGCACAGGACCACCCTCACTTAGAAAATGTTTAAATGAGCATTCTGGTTGAGAAAGGGTGATTGAAGCCTGAGCAGTTGTTGGTGCCCAGACCCACCCCCGCTCCTTGCTCCCTGCCTTTCCCCCCTGGGCACCCCCTGAGCCAGTTGTTTAAGGAGTGATGACCACAGGCAGCAGGAGCCCTGTGCTGATTTAGGGTCATCAGGAAAAGGTCACAAAGGCAACATCTAAGCTTCTAAATCTTGGTGTTCACCAAGATCGAAAGCAGAGTGCTTCAGCTTGTTATGATCATCATAAACTAAATCCACCATATTTGTGAGACAGGCTACAAGATAAGCCTGGAACAAACCCGAGTAGAGAAGTAATTTTAATTGCTTTTGTAGGACAGTAGAGATGAACAACCAAGTGTCCAGGGGTATAGGAACCCTCATCCCCTGATTAGATACATATAATGAGATGGAAAGCTAATCTATCATATTTAGAATCAGTCAATTAGAGGGTTAGGGTTATAGATGCATTTAGCTTTAGTGTTAGGGAGATATTTAAACCACATACTGTACTTAGTCATTACCATGCTAAGTGATAGTGGATGCAGGTCACCCTATATATGGGCCATGGTAATCAGCTTGAAGTATTACTAATTAAGCCTTTTCACCTTTGGGCTCCCTTCCATGCCACCACGCATGAAATGGGCCTTTGAGGTCACGGTGAGATGTTCTTTAAAACCCAACACCCGCTGTTGATGGTGAAGTAGAGGGTGATTTGGCTTTCTAGTTCAGTGTCTGCTGCGTGGAGAGGGCAAACAGCTCTTGCTTTAATGGTGTATTTTGCTTGAGTCTCAGGATGCCAGCTGGGCACTGCCAGCCCTTCACTTGCCCAGCTGCCTGCCTGGCATTATTTGAAGCCCACGATCTATCCAGGTGAATAAACCCCATCAAAGTGAGCTTGTCTCTGGTGTCTCCCTCCTGGCAATCCTCACGTGTGTTTTCAGAGGAAGTCAATAAAAGCTGCAAATGCTGTAGTTGCTCTGGAAAGCAGCTTATGCGATTAGGCAGAAGGTCAAAAATAGAAAAGCCCACAAAGGAAGGGCTGAAAAATTGTGGGTGTGATGCCCAGTGATGGCTTCACTCCCTCCCTCCTCATGCCCTGAGACACGGGTGGGTGTCCAAGCTCCTCAGCTGGCTCTGGCACCGGCCCCTTCTCTTCAGATTTCATGGTTCAGGCCGAAAGCTCTTGATGACTTTATATTAATATCCAGTTGCATCTTCTTTTAGGACTTTGCTGTACCAGGATGGTGTCAGAGCCACGGACCACCCTGCTGCAGGGGGCTGGAGAACAGGGAGCTGTCCAGTGCCTCCCAGCCCAGGAGAAAGGCAGGGGTGGCAGTGGAAATGGGGCTGCAATGACTCTGGTTGCTCTCCAGCCCAAGGGGAGCAACTGTTTTGGAGCAGCTTTTCTCTGACAGTGTTACTGAGACATTCCTGGGAGCACTCAGGCTCCACTTTCATAGAATCATAGAATATCCTGAGTTGGGAGGGACCCACCAGGATCATCACAACTTCTGGCCCTGCACAGGACAACCCCAAGAATCCCAGCATGTGCCTGAGAGCCTTGTCCAAATGTTTCTTGAGCTCTGACAGGCTTGAGGCTGGGAAATAACCATGCTGCCCTTCAACCTTCCCCTTTCCATACTTCCCTCAGAGGCTAATTGCTCCATTTCTGCCTTAATTTCTTGTCTCCCAGGAATCTGAGTAAGACCCTCTTGCTTGTGATGGGTAAAGCTGAATACATGCCCATAGCAGCCATTTCCAGGCACTTCCAAACCCTTCAACCCCATCACTCTGGGACAAGTGTTTGCAAGCTGGCAGGAGCTGGCACAGAGGGCTTGGAGCAGGGATTATGGTATTCCCTCTCAGGAGAATACCAGGAGCTGGTGCTGCTCACCAGGTACTGGAAAAGGTCTTAATTTTGGCATGCCCTGGGACCAGGAAACGATTTGAAATACTGGGTATTTTCTGGGACATGGGGCAAGCATTTCCCCAGCTCCTCTCAGCTGGCTGGGGCCAGCAGTTGAAGATCCCCCAGGGACAGCTGGCAGGGTTGGGGCTGATGGAGACCTGCCCCAGGGAGGTGGAGTGAGGATGATGCAATGAGCCACAGCTCTTGCACCACCAGGGCCAGGGCACGGGCAGGGAAAGTGTCCGGAGCTGGCCCTCGGGGGTCAGGGTGCTGCGGCATGGCAGCAGCTCCTCACCAGCCCCTGGGGGGGCAGCCAGAGCTATTGGCTTTCTTGGCAGGTCCCTGGGGTTTTGCTACCTGTATTCCCAAGGGTCAGGAACACTGTAGATGGAGCACAAAACCTTCATGGAGAGTTAAATTAGCAGCAAGTGCCCGTGGCAAGAAGCCTGTGACAAATGTTCCGTGTTTTCATGGAATCACAGAATGGTTTGGCTTGGAAGGGACCTTAAGGATCATCGTGGTTCAACCCCCACTGCCATGGGCAGGGACACCCTCTGCTAGACCACCCATCCAACCCCAATGATATTTCACTTACGCCGGTGGGGAAGCAATCCTGTCCTGTGGATTGTGCTCTCCAGCAGCAGTAAAATCTTCTGGATTTTCTTCCCCTAATTCTTAGCCAGTAACTGCAGATCTTGGAGGGTCTTTCCATCTGGCCTTGTTAGCAGGTCATGTTCAGCTGCACCTCGGCACTTGCAGGTTGGTCAATCACTGGACAAGTCTTTGCAAATCCATATTCAGCCAAGGCAGCCCACAGACACACCTCACTGTACCTGCAGCATCTCTGCATCGTCTTATTCATCCTCCTCCCTTTGTCTTTTTGCCTATCTGTGATCCACCACTGCCATTTCAGCTCCCTCTTTGGGGAGGAGCAGCATTGTGCCAAGGAGAAAGTATCAATGTGACCTCTGAAAAGTCGATTCTATCACTGCTTGAGCCTGTGTTTTGTTTTGGGGGGATTATTTGTTGTTCATTCACCCGGCTTGCTGAGCTACTGCAGTGCTCAGTCAGCACTTGGAGGTGGTGTAAATAAGCACAGCTCTGCCCAGCTGGGTAGAGATGTCTTTGCTGTGGGTTCGTGGTGTGAGCAGAGTGTTGCCACTGGTTGGAATGTCAGTTTTGGTGGTGGCACGGCCACCTCTCCATCACTGGTGGGGAGGGCGGTGCTTCCCCTTGCTCAGCGCAACAGTGGGGCCATGCTCTCCTTGTCCATGGAAAGAGACAGGCACTCTCAGCACAGGGGGTTGTTCCAACTCTTCTCCATAAGATCCACCATTGTTTTTGTTGCCTGTTTTTTCCCATGAACTTTGCCAGCTTTCCACAGGTACCAGAGCTGTCCCGCCAGCCTTCCTCTGAGCCATGGCCCATCTGTGATAGCCCAAGAGAAAAAGGGCTGAAACTGTGGGCTTCCTGCATGTCAGAGACCCCCTGATGGCATCTGTCTCTGCTTGGAAAGATGAAGATCTGTCTCCCAGCTAGGTATTGTGGAACAACAGCCATGCATGGGGTGAGAGGGTGGAGCCAGCAGGAACCGCGCCTGTGGTTTAGACGTGGGGTGAGAGCCTGGATTTTCAGAAGTAAACTTTGGGTCATGGTTTTGGGAGGTTCTGGGGTTAGGTTGCTATTTTCCTGTTTTGTTTTCTTGCATTGCAGCTCTAGGTCTGAGTTTCTGAAGGTGGATGCTCAGCCTGGACTCCCAGCAATGGAAGGCTTGCCTGTGACCTCAAACTCCATTGGTTTTCCAAAGCCTTTCCAGCAAGGCCCTCTGTGGACCACTGGGTGACACCTCCCCGTGCATCCCATGGGAAGAGAGTGAGTGAGCCCTCTCCTGACTACCTGCTGCAGGGATTCAGGGGATAAAAAAAGGCAATGGCCATGCTGGGCACTGACCCAGCTGCCAAGCCCAGGGCTGGGGCGGTGTGACCATTGTAAGATTGCACCCTGGCACTGTGAAATGAGAGCTAAAGGCAGACCTGCTCTCAAGTCACAGGTAACACAGGTTGTGAGGACACGTAGTTACCTCTTGTCAAGCTGTTGGCTGTGAAGGGGCTGTGTTCCTTGCAGCATCCCTGGTGCAGGAATACAGGCTGTGGCAGTGTTTGTCCACCCGCACATGCACAAACAACCCGGCTGTCAGTCCTGGCCTCCTGCCTGGCAGCTGATACCAAGGACTGTTGCCATCCCTGTGGGATGGAGACCCAAGCCTACCACAGAAAGAGGCATTTTTTCAGCTGAGCTGAGGGAAGCCCAGAGGTTGTTTTTTTTGGAGTTCCAGCTGTAGAAGCTGAGCAGGTGCTGCAGTGACAGGAGCTGCCTTTGCTGCTTCTCCTCGTCTGAGGCTGTTGCGCCATCGCAGCCGACAAGGCAAACGTTGCAAGGAGTGCCCTTTCCTCCTTCCTGGGTCAGTTGCTGCTGAGTCACTCCATATTTGTTCTGATTACATGGCCCTTCTTATCAGAGCTTTTCACTACTTCACCCTTCCACTTCCTGGCGCACCAGGGTTCATCTCCTGACTCACTGGGCATTTCCAAGCTCCGTTTCCAAACTTCCAGGCTTTCCATCCTGGCCCTGTGAGCCAGGCAGGCTCAGCATCCCCACTGCCTTCCCCTCAGCATCCCCACTGCCTTCCCAGGAGTTTGTGAGGGCTGACTAAGGGCTCTGTCCCAGGGGGATACAGCTGCAGCACCCAGCACATTTCTGGTACCTGCCCACCCCAGTTAAATCTCTCCTGGGACATTCTGGCCCTCCACAGCATCCTGGATGCTGTCCAGTGTGCTCTGGGGCCTGGGATGGGAGGTGAGAGTATCCCAAAGTCTCAACTGATCCCGAAATGAGCCCGAACACCATGCATTTGGGCATGTCCAGTGCCTCATTTTTCTCCCCTCTGCAGATCAGGAGGGATGGGGTCTTCAGGAGCACGATTCATGGCTGCTCTCCTCGGGTTCACAGGCCATTACAGTTGGAGTGTGCCCAGATTTTGAATGTGACCCTAAACCAGGTGATACCACACAGGAAGCTTCCAGCTGGGTGGGTGCACCCACTGCCCTGAGATGCCAAGGTTGGGGTGTGGAGCAGATGTTTCCAGAGCTGTGGTCACACCCCTGCAGCATCCAAAAACTGCCATTGGGGTCTGGAGCTGAGGAGGGGCCACAACTCTTCCCCCCTGCCCCACAGCACAGTGCTGGCTACCCTACACAGCCATCAGGGAGCCTGAGCAGGGCGAGACTCCCTCCCTGTGGTGTCAGTTCACCCCTGGGTTTGTGCTGTGGCTGATTAAAGCTCTGAGAGAGGCAATTGTGGGCTGCAGGGTGCATAAATAGCAGGTGCTGGGGTGTCACAGGCTGGGGAGATAAGCTCCTCTGCCTTGTTGGAGAGTATCTGGGGGTGTTTTTGTGGCTCACTGCTGCTTTCCTCACACTGTCTGAGCCTCTGGATCACCTTCACGGCACGGTGATTTCCAGTAGAGGTTTGTGGTGGTCAGCAGTGGCCTGGAGGGATTTGTTCTGTCCCTTAGTGGTGTCTTCTCTCCTTGGCAAGGATGACTGAAGCAGCTGGAGAGCCTGGCCCTACGTGTTCAGGCAAAAGCAAGCCCTGGAAAGCCATGCTGAAGTGAGCTTTGCTTTTAGAGCTCACTCCAGTTTTATTTTCAAGGACTTCTCTCAATTTGTAATTTGAACTAGTAAAAGTTAATCTCTAACAAGGAAAGACAAATCCAGCCCGGCACTGCTGCACTGAGCATCCTTTTCACATCTCAGGGCTTTCTTTTTTTAATATTGCTTTTATTTCGAGTTTTCATAAAATCACAGAGTGGTTTGGGTTGGAAGAGACCTTAAAGACCATCTCATTACAACCCCCTGCCATGGGCAGGGACACCTCAGGTTGCTCAGACCCCCATCCAGCCTGACTTTGAACACTTCCAGGGATGAGGCATCCACAGCACTTCTGTGGGGAACCTGTGCCAGTGCCTCAGCACCCTCAGCATTTTCTTCTAACCACGTTCTTTCTTTCATTCCTCCCCAGCAGGCAGCTGTCTGTGTGCTGTCTGGATGAATCCAGCTTTTTTACTGCTGCCCCACCTTCCCATCTCCTGGAGCTACACAGCAGTTGAGACATGGTGTTCATGTGCATGTACATGTTGTATATGGAGAGATCCTCTATTAATTCCAAACGCTCTTTGATTAGAAAAGTAATGACTCCCTGGCATGAATTGCTTCACAAATTTTGCTTTTGTGGAGAGAAGCTCCTTGGCTTGAGCTTTTCCATCCTGATAGGAACGAGTTATATCTGATGAACAGACCTTGCTGCTTTCACTCACAAAGCAGTAATTTAGTCTCCAAGCAGCAACATCCCAGCTTATCATCCCTGCAGCACCATTTATTCAGCAGTGCAGTCAGCCAGGAGGATAGCATGGGGTGCAAACCATGGGGTTCCTATCTGCTCTGCACCATCTGGCATGGCTTTCCCCTTCTTGGTATATTTCAGGACACATAAACCAGGCAGGGAAATGTTTTTCTTCATGTGAGGAAATTCATGTCACCACATAACCAAATTTATCCTGCAGAATAGCAGCTACAGCTCCCCACAGATCCAGTGGAAAATAGTTGTAGCCCAGCAAATTCCACTTCGGACCATACAGCTGCAAAGCCATAAAAGACTTGGATCTTTCCCTGCACAAAGGTCCCATAAAGGCTTCCTGCAGCCTTGACTCCTTGCCAGCCCAGCCTCCCAGGCCACCTCAGCCCAGCCAGGACTTTCCAAAGAAAATTCTGTCAAAACCTCCCCAATTTCTCTGGTTTGTGTTTTGTGCAGCGCCCTGATGTGAAAATATTGATTCTGGATTTTAAAGCAGCTGCTTTGTTTATTTGACCAATTCACTGGTACCAAAGTTTGGCCTGAACTGTCCTTGTCCTTGTCTGGGTCCTTTTTTATATTTTTAATGCAGCCTTAAAAGCACAGGGGGTATTAACATAAGGAAAAGCCAAATATAACAATGATTCAGCACAAACCCTATATACTGGCAATTTTGTCTGTTTTGGTTACATGCAGCTTTTTTTTTTTTTTTTCATTCTTTTTTATTCTTTTACCCTCTAGATTTTATTCAAAATGGAAAATTTTAAAAGGCCATTTCAGAAGAATGTTAAGCATTTATGCAGAAACAGAGAAAATCAGGCTGATGGGAAAAAATACACAAACCCAAGCCTTTGGCTGGAAAAGAGTAGGTTTAGATTGGGTTTCAGAAAGAAATTCTTTATTGTGAGGGTGGTGAGGTGCTGGCACAGGTTGCTCAGAGAAGCTGTGGCTGCCCCTGGATCCCTGGCAGTGTTCCAGACCAGGCTGGACAGGGCTTGGAGCCACCTGGCCTAGTGGAAGGTGTCCCTGGCCATGGCAGCAGGGTTGGAACAACATGATCTTTTAAAGTCCCTTCCAACCCAACCCATTCTATGATTCTATGCTGATCACATTGATCTGCCTGGAGATTTCTGTGTCTAGGGCTTTTCAGCAATTTCTGTGAACACAAACCTTTCCACAGGGTTGAAGCTGAAATTGTTTGTTACAAGCAGCTGGAGTGCATCCTGTGCTCGCTGCTCACTAGGCCCCAGTCAAAACTCCTTTTTTGTTTGGTTAACACGGGCTCAGCTCATGCCTGTGCCTGCTCCAATTGGGATTTGGGTTGGAGCAGTGTTTGGATGTGGCCTGACCCCGTTCTGGCACCCCACACTTCTCAGCATGGTGCTACTCCCTGTTAAGCAGTCCTGAGAGGGACTCTGGTGATGAACTCTTTTGGCAAAGCACCAAATGATCCCACTGGCAGCCCCGAGGCCCTGCATCAGAGATCTGGGCACAGGAAAACACTGTCCTCTCTCAGCAGTGTCCCAGTGAGGTGTCATGCCGAGCCAGGCTTAAAATTTAACCCTTGGATGAAGGAACATCAAAGATGGATTTGCACTAACTTGGAAGTAGTTTTGTATCTCTGAATCAAAACCTTTCCATCACTTGGTCCTGTTTGAAACTGGGCACATTTTGTAAAAAAAGAACGTCACCTCTCCATGGAGCAGGACTGCCTGTGCCTGGGCAGTGAGGGAAGGCAGCCTGACTTGCCCTCCAGCTCCTTGGCCTGTCCCCTTACTTAGGCCAAGTCTTCTTAAAAGGCCAAAAGTCAAAGCAGGAGGATAAAGGGTGGGGAATTTCCTCCCGGGCATGGCTCTGTGACCCCGTGGGTTAAGCGTGTGGCTATTTTGGAACAGAGCAGGCAGGGTGAGAGGTAACGGGGTCTCTGCTGCCGTCGATGGGGTTCATGGGGATGTGCTGGAGCTGGCATGGGTGCAGGGTCTGTACTGTCCCCCTCACCAATTTTGGATTGGTGAAATCCCAAAATTTTCCAGACCACATCCTGGTGTCTTACACAGGTCTGTAGGCTGGCAGGACTGAGGAGGTACTGAAGGCTTCCCACTGAGCCCAGTGGGAGAGGCTGGTGGGTCTTGTGGGGCTGCAGCCCACCTCTGCATTTGGGAGAGAGGGAGGGAAAAATGATCTAACTTTTTGTTTCCAGGCTTTTCATCTTTCTCACAGAGCTGGAAAATAATGGAAAGTGTGTGGGACAGGGAAAGAAGATCCTGTATAAGTGAGACACTCTGAAGCTGAGAACTGTTGTTTTGGTCTCATGGGCAGCAGCTGCTGCAGCAGGATTGGGTCTGATGTACTCAGAGCTGCTTGGCAAAAATGTCCTCAGGAGCATCATGGGACAGTTTCATTCTCTCCAGCTTGTTTTAAAAGGTGAGGAGCTGACAGGAGCCTGCCGAGCACAGCTTTTCGAGCAGCAGGACAATGTGTGGCTGCATTCAGGGCAGCTATCACACAACATGCTCACACAGGGGCAGCGGGGCAGAGCTGAACTTCAGATAACCTGCTAAGACTAAAGCAAGATCAGCTGAGAAAACGACCCAGGCTTTCCACTGCTGCCAGTACCAGCAGAAGCCGGAGATGGAGCAGTCCTGGCTCAGACAAAGCTCGCTGGGCTTTGTTGCTGGCTTTTGTCCACAGGCAGGCGGTTTTCCGCAAGGCTGGTTCCCCACTCCCTGCAAAGCTGTGCAAAACTTGCATATCACCACAAAACATGACAGGGTGAGCTAAGAACCAGAGCTCACAGGGCACTTCAGCTGGGCTCAAAGCAAAGGTGAGGGTTGTTCCTGTCCCCCCGTGGGGATTCACCCTCCTGGGGCTCTGTGAGTACCCTGAAGTGAGGAGAGTGAGGTGGAAAAAACTTTCACATTGAAGAGCTTGTGGAGAAGCCACAGGTGTTCCGGGGTACTTGGTCGGGATAGAGGACCAGGAGAGGGCCTGGGGGGACTTACCCTCAGAAGAGAGACAAAAAATTAAACTCCTCAGAATTTCTGATGCTGTTTGTGCCCTGAGTTACTGCTCTGGATGGGCGTCCTCACGGCATTTGGTGAAAGCGAGTCTGAAGGTTGTTTAGAGCAGTTTATTTTTAGCCAAGATGACTTGTGACAGCACAATGATGTTGCAACACCACGGTTCTTGTCTGTGGTTTCCCTGTGCTTTGCTAGTGGAGTGAGTGAAGGCTGCTGACAGGGGCTCGTTGTGCTGGAGGGTGCAGAGATGTCGCAAGAGCCAGTTCCCTCCCAGGCAGGCAGAGAACAGACCTGCAAAAGCAGAAAGAGGGAAGTGGAGTTGGCCTCGTGGGCAGCCTGGGGGTCCTTGTCACAGCCCCACTGTGGCTCGAGCCACCTACCCTGACCCCAGCATGGCCAAGTGCTGCACAACCCCCATGGACCTTCTTCTCCAAGGGGATGGAGATGGGAGGTTCCTGCCACAGGAGCTCCTTCCAGCTCTCCTCCCAGCCTTGCTGTTTCCTGCACAGCTGCTTTGCTTTCCCCTCTATCTCTCCATGGGCATGAACCACACCGCTCTCAAATAGTTGCTCTAACTCCAGCAACGTTGCTGCAACTGTATGAAGTGACAGAACTGGAAGCCAACACAGGGCCAGGGAAGAGACTGGGGGCCAAAGAGAAATCTAAACCTACAGCCCATCACTGTAACTAAACCTGTCTGCCAAAGGCAGCCTTCTCAGTTCAGCTTCTTACCTGGTGCAAGAGAAGGGACATCAAAGGCATAAGGATCTGGTTTCCTCAGCTACTGTCCTTTCACTTGTGCTGCTTTCTGCCTGCGTAAATCCATTAACTCTTGCCCAAGGTAACAGCCCAGAATGAGGTACCTGATCTGCCTCTTTTCAGGCAACACAACCTGAGATTAAAGCTGTGCGAGCTTGGCACAGCACTCTGTAAATCCCTACGTGTTGATTCCCTGCCTCCTCCTCAAGTTTTACAGGATGCCGACAACTTTCTGCCTCTTTTATGGTTTCATGGCAGTTGCTCGACACATCAGTATGAGAATTAATTAATCTTGGCTACAGGGTAGGCAGCAACTCGGGCAGCCCAAGAGCAAACAAGGTCAGGATTTCAGCAGCAGCCCATTTAGAGAACTTGCTGGGGCTCCAGCAGAGCAGCCTCGTCTCTGCAATTTTTATTTGGATCACTGCTCTCTTGCCTTGTTTGCAAGTTCTGTCCTGTTAGCAAGGCTGCTGTGAAGCCAAACCCAGAAGACTCTGCTCCATACAGGGAGCAAGGATTAGGGCAGGGATAGTGTTTGGCTCACAAACATACAGTCACTACAAAACAATTATTGACTTAAAATCCTTTTACTGTTGTCCTAACTTTTGTTTGATGATGTTAAAAGGTCAGAAGGAAAATTAAAGCTTTTTTTTTGCTCTAATCCCTTTAAGTGCTAAATTCATGGAAAGCAATTGAACCAACAGTTTAGATTAGGGAAATAGCTTCAGATGATGGAGAAACTCTGCTCCTCAAAGGATGCCTGAATGAAATGAGGCTTTTCAGAATGAGATTTGCCCTTGGCCTCCTGTTACAAAGATCCTCCTTGGTAAGTGAATAATCCAGGACAGCCACACTCATTGCAGTGCTCAGCCCTGCAACATGCCCACAGATCACAGTGAAAGACTTTGAGCAGCAGCAATAAATCCAGGGGAAAATAAAGATCTGTGTCAGACTGGCTCTAAATTAATCTGTTTCCTGAAAAAATCAATAAATCATTACTGCTACTAGTGAACAGTGTTTATCAAGTTGATGCTGCTCTTTACAGTCCTTGGTAGGTAGGAAATATTTTTTAATTTTTTTTTTTAATTTTTCTTCTCCATCTGTAGCCAAACTTTCTGTGGATTGTCAGAGTGCAGAGTGGGGATGCTGTGATGGAGAGGAGAGATGTCTTCTCTCCATGGGAAGGAGCACAGTGAGTACAAAGCACAGTGGCAGAAGCAAAGGCAAGCCCAAATGAGGGCTCAAGGGTGATGTGACTCCTTTTTTCCCCGAGCCCTGGTCACAGACCCTGCTCCCCCTGAATGCCCTCAGCTCAAGCAGGCAATAATCCAGCAGGCTGTGAGGTGGTAGACTGGCTCTTGGATGGCTTAGCTGGGTTGTGGCCAGCTCGTTTCCTTGGTGCCTGTTGACAGAAGGGCTTTTACTGTACACACAAGCCTTAGCAGAGACAAAACTCATGTCTCCCCTTCTAACAGGAGAATTGAGAGATATGACTCTGTCAGCAAAATGTATTTTTCATGTGAGTGGGTTGGGTTGGAAGGGAGGTAGAGATCACCCAGTTCCAACCCCCTGCCATGGGCAGGGACATCTTCCACTAGACCAGGTTGCTCCAAGCCCCACCCAACCTGGTGGAACTATTCCAGGGACTGTGCACCCACAGCTTCTCTGGGTAACCAGGAAAATCATCCTGGACTTTCTTATTGAGCGCGAAAGCTGATGAATGGTGGTGTGTGGATTTGCATGGCCCAGCCCCTATAAACTGATAATTTTATTCCCATGTGAGATGACCCTTTGTAATCTAAACCACCTGACCTTTGTAATCATTGGCCATCCTGGTGAAGAAGGAAAATCCTCTTATTAGGAGCAGAAACATGTTAAATTCCCATTTATCACTCTTAAACAGCAGTTCTAGCCATCCCTCTATCCCAAATCCCTTGGTTTCAATTTTTCCTTTTTTTTTTTTTTTCCTTTTTTTGGAGTTTTATATTTGCCTAGGAAATTTCTCATCCTGAGAAACATGTTTTCCATGACTAGTTCCTTCAGAAATGTTATTACTGGCTTGGGAGAATTCTTATACAATAAGATTAAGTTTGTCTTACTGGAAAATTCAGACACTACAAATTTTTAATGTCAAAAAACCAAACAAGTAAAAACAAGTAATTTCCTAAGACCATACACAATCTGGTGTTGGTAGTTTTTCATGGGAAAATGCTTCATTCCAGTGTGTGTGCCTGTTTCTAAGGAAACTAATGGCAGATGGGGTGAGAAGAAAAACACACAGGATAATTACAAAGCCCCACTTATCAACATGCTCCTAACCATTCTTTGGAGTGGTAGGCAAACATGCAAAACACTGAACCACTCTGTATTTTTATGATGCTTTGAAGTGCAAGTTCCAAAGAAATTTTAACTCGCATCACTTCAGCATTTCCATAGCTGGGTAGTGCTGGTGTCTTGGGGCAACAGCCACCATTTGGCTTTCCAGGAAGAAGTCCAAAACAGAGAATCTAGTTGGAGATACTGCGTTCTTAATCAAAAGAAGAGGTGGGCAAAGGAGGGAGCTTGTGAAGTCTTGAGGGATAAGTCCCACTGTGGTCTGTCTCACACTCTATGGGATATTCCCACCATGAAACCTCTGGTGCTCCACGATGGCATTTTTGAAGCACAGACAGGTTCTTGGTTGGCAGAAGGGGAACCAAGGTCCTTGACATATTCCAGAGGTGATTTTTCAGGGATGTTTTAGTCAGGGTACACTCCCTGTTTCAGCCAAGCGTGTGCATTTCCCACTTTTCTTGTATCACTCTCCGGAGCAGAGCGGCAACGAGAGGTGCTGAGTGTTGACCCTGGGGAGCCTCTGCCATCAGCAGATACAGGTGTTGGCAAGCGCAGGCGGGCTGCTAAAAATATCCTGCATGCTTTATTCTTGTTTCAAAGGCCATTAAGTATTTCTATGAGAGTCTTTTTCATCTTCAGCATGAAGATCTGCCTAGTACTCCCACACATCCTTTATAATCCCCGGAATCTCAGGTTCTTCCAAATGGGAATATCTGGGCTTCAGATCTGGGCAACAAAACCTTTAGTGCTGTGTGGAAGCACTGGGAAATATGAACAATGAAGCTGAGTTTCTTTTCCTTTTAGCCATCCTTACAACACTAATTTTACTGAGTGCAGGCTGTGAGTTTACTTCCTGTATCTGCAAAGAGCACAATCAACTCCAATTACTCTTCACATGAACATAATCCACATATGTGACTTTTTAATGCAGAATATTTAGGTCTGCTTCATAAATAGAAAAGGAGTGTAGCAAGGAAGTGTCATTGTCTCACCCACAGGCAGCTCACAGAACCCAACACACCCGTGCAAAGGCCAGTCTTAAAACAAAAGCACATTGCTTTCCTCTCGCTCCTGGACTGCCAATGCATTTCCAATGCGTGCTCTGTGATTCCCAGCAGCCCGGGTGTTGCAGTCATCCTAATGTGTTTGCTTAGGCACCAACATTAGTGTCAGGAGCACTTAATGCAAAGGAAACGCCCCAGGAGTGCACTGCTCGCTGCCAGATCCATCAGCCCCGTGTCGGGAGCGCATACGCTCTGCAGCGTTTATTACTGCGGGCTGGCTAATGAATTACCCACTGATTCTGAGGGCTGCTTCCCACTAGGCCATCTGAGAAAAAAAACTCCTGTGCCCCATATTGACAGGCTGAGAGGGTTGGGGTTTTTCAGCCTGGAAAACAGAAGGTTTTGGGGAGACCTTACTGCACCTTCCAGTACATAAAGGGGGTTGACAAGAGAGCTGGAGATGGAAAAGGGCCTGGAGTGACAGCACAAGGGGGAATGGCATTAAAACTGAAAGAGGGCAGGGTGAGATTAGATATTAGGAGGAAATTCTTGACTGTGAGTGTGATGAGGCACAGGTTACCCAAAGAGGTTGTGGATTCCCCGTGTCTAGAAGTGTTCCAGGCCAGGCTGGATGGGGCTTGGGGAAACCTGGTCTAGTAGGTGTCCCTGCCCATGGCAGGGGGTTGGAACTAGATAATCTTTAAGGTTCCTTCCAATCCAAACCATTCTGTGATTCTGTGATCCAATGTTAGGTGGCTGTGGGTCCTCGTACACTCACATCAGCCTCCAATGACAACAAATCTGAGATGAGGATGGAAATATTTGTTCCTGGCTGATGCTGTGAGCTTGTGTTGAACAGATGATTCAAACCTGTGGCACAGTGACATCCTCCCACCCTGGAGTCTATTCATGAAAACTCATATTTCCCATCAGGCTAATTGGGGCTGGGTTACTGTGGGTGAGGTTCAGCCACTGGAAACCCCTGGCAAGGTGCCTGACCCCTTTCCCAGCCCCTGGCAATCACTCTGGATTTTCTCCTGTGCCCCCAGCTGTTTTTCAGTGCAAGCAGTTCAGCTTGGAAGCAAGGCTTTAAACCAGGCTCACCTGAGCCTAGGAGTGGGTTTTGGGGCAGAGGATTTAGCCAAGAGCCTTCCCATGGGACCCCATCTTTTAGTAAGCAACTGCAAGGCTCTGTCTGTGGGCTCTCCTTAGGCAAATGGAGACCTGGCTCACTCACTGCTTTAAGAAGGCCTTTTTCCTTCATGATTTGTTTGCTGCTTTGATATTTTTTTTTTTCAAGTTTCTGTGCCTTTGATGTAAAGGAAACAGGAGGAATTTGAGCTGAGCTGTGGAGGTGAAGAAGTAATCGGAGATTACATTTCAATCTGCCACTGGAGTTTGGAGGGCAACTCTTAGAGTAATTTTTCTTTTCTAATCTCTTCTTTCTTCCCACTTTGTAGCAACAAATGAGCTTTCCAGGGATTCCTGGCTATCACATGGTGCTGGAGGTGGGTGAATCCTCTCTGTGCCTCCCAGGAGTTGCTGCTTTGCCGTCATTCACCTTCTGCAGATCAGCTCTGCCTGTGGAGGTGCCTCCTGCCTTCCTGCCATGCATGTTCCCTTCCCCAAAGCTGTAACAAGGGAAACACAATAATATTAATATTAAAAATCCCCACCATTGCTTTAATTCAAATGCTTTTTTCCTAGGGTTTCCAGTGCCAAACTCTTATGCCTGGAAATATCCAGAGCCAATCCATGTTTATAGATGCCAGAGTCACCCTAACAGCAGCTGAACCAAAACCAGGCTTCCCTGCCCCTGTACCTATACATGGTGCTTCAGAGTCTGGCAGTGATGGCTGTGACTGGCAGGGCACTGTCCCAGTTCCTTGGGGATGGAGGGTGGAGGATCCCAGTCTGCACAGGAGCTTTCCAGAGGGAGCTGGGAAGTGGCAAGGCTGGTTTGCTCTTCTCACATGCCAATTTACTGTAATGCAAGGCAAGTCACCTCCTAGCTATCATCAAAGTGGTAGTGTTTATTCCAGGGGATTTTTGGGGTGGATTTGCCTAGGGCTGGTGCCTGAGCTGGAGAGACCATTAATTAGAGCAAACAATATTGACTTTCAGGTTCTTTTGAGAAACTGAGGATCATTTTAAAGAGACAGATCCCCAAAAGGGCCTTGTGCCAATCCCTTGCCATTCCAGGAAGGTTGGAGGCAGCCTGGTTCATCCCATCCTGGCCTGTGCCTCCTGCTCTAACAAGAGTTTAACATCCCCAGTACAATTCCGTAGAGGAACGGGCCTTCTTTCCATATATATCTCTGAGAAAGAGTGAGATCGTTACAAACAGTGCAATTAATTGAACAATTAATTGCTTGCAATGTCAATATTACAACTAGTACTTTCACCCCAAATCCCAGAGTTTGTCAGTCTGTGGAGAAGGGCTGTGAGCTCCTATTCCTCCAGCCAGCTGCCCTGGCTTGAAGCCAGTGTTTTTACAGTGCCAGGGAGCAGAATTTAGAGTATTTGGGTGCAGACACAGCGACTGTGTCTCTGTCACCACGTGTCTCAGCAGCTGGAATGTGGAGCTCCTCAAAGGGCACTCCATCCAATTTCCTGGCATAGTGCAATTCCCTGGACCCTTGGCATTTTACAGCCCTCAGAAAAGGTTTCTTGCTCAGAGCTTTGTTAATGTTTGATGTTTTAAGAACACTAAGCAGACACCACTCTCCTAATCCTGTCAGACTTGCAATGAAGCAGATATGTAATCCTTCATGGGTATTAAATTTAATAGCAATAAAATCTATTTAAGAATTACACTGTCAAATGCCTGCCTAAGCAGAGGAAAATATTCTTAATTTAGACTTCATCAGGAATCTATTTCCAGTTGTTATTGCCTGTGGAAGTCTCCCCTGCTTGTGGGGGTAAAGATGAGAAAAATCAGCAACAGGCAGTCCCAGATCGCTCTTTTCCGGATGCTTTTGGGAGAAACAATTCCCTGTAATATATGACCATATTCACATGAGTACACACATCAGTACAACTGCTTTTATATCCATAACAGCAGATGTGGGTACACTCAGGGGCACCCCTGTGTGTAAGGAAAAGCCCCAAGCTGCACGATGCATATTCATGCCAGGGGAAGGATTTTGGGGGGTGGGAGGAGCAATGTGCTGGGGGCTGAAAGAGAGGAGGTGGAAGCTGAGCCACAGGCAGGATCAGCAGCTCTGGGAGGGATGAGCAACAGGTGGGGTTGAATAAGGAATGAGGGGCACAGCCCTGAGGAGGGGAGCAGTGAGGAGAAGTCTCTGAGCCTCTGGTTTTTGTGGGTTTTTTCCCTTCTAACTGGGGAGCTGTAGCTTGGCTTGGCTTGGTCTTGGCCCAAACACTGGGGGAAGCAGGTACATTTTCCAGATGGAAAGCAGGTTTCTCAGCCGAATAAACAGCTGAGTTAGCTACCTAATTAAACAATAATTTTAGTGTCTAAAAACTTTAACTCAGCCTTTACTTTTGGCATGGAATGGATAAGAGGTCCTTCTCTGACCCTCGGTGCCATGGCTGGGAGCCCCGTTGCAGGCAGGAGGGTGAGGTGGAGCTGCCGTGGTGGTGGTACCTGAGACATAGCTCACAGCAGAAGAGAAGGTCTTGCAAAAAAAAAAGGCTTTTGTGAGACTTCAGTTCGATAAAAAAGAGGAAAACTCCATCTTCACTGGCTGTGAGCTGTGCAGCAGGATGTGGTGGGCAAAACAAGGAATGGTCGTTTCAGGTGCTGAGTAACTTTTCTCCGAGAAGAATTCCCATCCTCCTCCCACCAGCCGTGGCACAGGGAGCTGGGAACAGAGAACGCTTCGGAGGTGAGACCTGCAGAAATCCAGCCCGTCCAGAGCCTGTCGCTCCCTATCGGGACATCACACAAACAAATCCTGTGTGCCCCCTTTCCACCTCCCTCGCTGCCCCCCAGCCCGCCGGGTAGTCAGGCAAACACCCGGTTTTACTGTGGTTTACATGAAAACTTTTTCCATGTGACAGAACGAAGCCTGTGGTGTCGCCCAGACCCAACCAGCTGCCGGCACAGGAACGGCCTGACACCCCGGGCTAATTAAGGAGCCTTTAAGTAGTTTCCGCCAGCGATATGATAAAGTGACTCTCCTGGTGAGGAAGCCTTGAGAGAGGTGATAGGGTTTTCCGTGCCACCCGTCCTCTCCCACAGTGAGCTACCGGCAGCTGCCTTCCCTGGAAAGCCGCTTAACGCCGGGCCAGGGATGGAAGATGCTCCTTCCCTACTGACTGCACGGATCATCCCCGCCACGGCTCTGGATGCTGCGCAGGGGATGGTTGGCGGCCTGGGGGGACCTGTTTCGGGTGGGAGGCAGCTCAGCTGGTTTTGCTTGGTGCCACAGCCCGGTTCCATCCTCTCAAGAAGGTTTTCCCACATCCATCCAGCGCGGGCATCTCCAGGCTTCTCCCCCGCTCCAGCCCGTCGGGTCTCCCAGGCTGAGCCTGCTCCAACACGAACCCGAGAGAGCCGGGGAGAGCTGGAGTTCGCGGATACCTCCCCTTAAAAAGCCGGCAAAGCGGGTGGAAATCCCCCACCCCGGGCTGAAGCAGGAGGGCCAGGCCCGACGCCAGGATGAGTTTTGGTTTGATCCTGATTAAGAGAGGGCAGGAGGAGCCTGAGCCAACGTGGCCCCCGCTGCTCTTAACCTGAGATGACCCCGGGTAAGAGTCCGAGCGCTCCAGCCCTGCAGGGCGGCTCCTGGCAGCATTCCCCGGTGCCGACCGCAGAAAACTCCTCTGGAATCACTCTGCATCCCGGCCGGGAGCTTTCGCTCCCGAGGATGGCTGCTGGATGCATGGCAAGTCTTTGCTGTAAAGGGAGACTTCGTGGGAATAAATCTTTTGCACAATTTACAAGTCCCTCATCATTTTTCATACATGTACTGGGAAACTATCACCTAAATCACACTGCGGGGTCCATTTTACAGCAACACAGGCATTGTATTTCCCACAGAAAATCCATATGCTTGGAAAACATGTAGTCCATACAGTCTGACATTAGCTAAAACCTGTGATATAAACATCTTTCGGATGGAGAATTTGAGCTGTGCAAGAAGCGGATTGAAGTCCCCTAAACTTGTTTTCTTACAGTTAGAAATGTGTGATAAAAGGCACATATTTCTGTGGTTGAGTCACCGCCTTGTAAACACAGTGTCATATTAATGCTTGCCTTGAAACACCTTCTCTTGGAGCAGCCAAACCTTGACCCTTCCAGACAGCATGAAAATAGCTATATATATAGTTCCAGTAGATTTTCATACTGTCTGACCAGCTGCCAGCAGCTGCTTAGGAGCTGCCTTCCCTGGAGGCAAGGACACAAACAGGAATCTGTATTGCAGCTTCAGTTTGCTCTTAAAATGTAAAATTGAGTTTTAAACAAATGAGAGAGGTTGGCTGATCACAGGCGATTCTGTGATGGATGCTCTGTACCTGCTGACTGATGGAGACTGTAAACCTGATCCCGATGGAGAAACGCTGATTTACATGGCCTGAGGATCGAGACCATTGGATTTATGTTAGGCAGTGTGGCTTTTGACTCCTGGTTGTGTCCCAGGGAGTGCAGGAGAGGAAAAACTCACCCGAGCAAAGGCAGCTGCTTGCCTCCATGTCTGTGGCAGCACAATATTGGCCTCTTAATTTCCTACTGATTAAACTGTAGGAAAACAAAATCTGCTTTGCCTGGAGCGATTTGGCTTCAGCTCAAAAGCTTTCTCATCAAAATGAAATATCATTTGCTGTGAAACCGTTAGCAGGAGGATAAATGTAGTTATAAAAGCAGCTATTTGAAAACCCAAGTGGGGAGCAGCAAAATGCTGTAATTTAGGGGAAAATCTCCACAAGGGCTCTGGAGGGCAAAACCTTATAAAGCCCAAGTTTCATCAGGATTGTGTGATGAAACAAAGAATTGTTCAGCTGCCCATCACTCAGATACAGAAGCATTTTCTTTCCTAACATCTCTCTTGGTTTGTCTAAAAGATGAGCTGGTTGGGTTGGCACAGTGCAGGTGGGATCCTCCGGTTTGATATTGGTGTCCCCAAGCTCAGAGGTTGATGAGGGGGTTGATGACATCTTGTTTGGGAAGGATGAGATGGGAAATGGTGCTGTAGCCTCTTGAACACCCACATACCATCATCAGCAGGGCTCAGGAAAATGGAGTAAAACCTATATAATCCTATATAATGCCAAGTAAATAGCAGGTCGTTTTAGTCCTGGGAAGTAGCCACAAGAGGGAGATGTGATTGGATGTGCCAAATGTATGCCTTTAAAAGGCAGGAATATTGAGAAATTGAGTATTAGTTCAGAGCTCACTAGAAATCCAGGAAGAAATTTTACCAGAGGAGCCTGCAGTTTTGGGGTAACCAAGTATCTGAGCTGAATTTTGAAAGTACTTTCACAATAACAAAATTATCCATGATGCCTTTTTGCCTTAAAATCCCCTTAGTCCTAATGAGAAATAGTGTTTTCTTGAACACTGCCTGAATTACATTAACAATTTTAAGTGAAAAGAAGGGAAATGACGAGCTCCCCAAAACCCTAACAAAAACAGGGAGTTAAATTTTCATTTCAAGTTGATTCAAAGAAAATTTTTGATCAGTGAACCAAAACATCCCTCATTCAGACAGCACAGCTGTAATTATGTTGCCCTTAAGGGCAGACTGACCGGGTGATGCTGAAGCATTTTGGAGCATGCTATGGAGATGGCTTGAATCTGCTTCCCACATTCTGTGCTTTCAGTTTAAACAAAACATTTCCTGAAAGCCATCAGTCTGTCACCTTTCCCCTGTATGAGAATAATTTCTGCTAAAAATAAACCTCCTTCTTTCTCCCCTCCATCTTTTTTCCCCTGTCCTCCACAAACCCAGACTCTGGGACCAAGAACTCTGTGAGGCTGAAAATTTAGGAAGCATAGCCAGGGCTGTGGATATTCCCTTTAAAATCATCTCTGTGTCCTTTAAATCATCTGACTCTCTACTTCTCATTGTAACAATGGGGAGAAAACATTTTTTCCTCCTCTTAGAGCTGCTCCTGTTACATAACTACTAACACAGTGTCTGGCTCCTCTTGCCCACCGGTCCTTGGGGCTTTCAGACCTATTTACACACAAACAGAATAATACCTATCTAAAAGTCATCTCGGGCACACAGACAGGATCCTTTTGCCTCCCCAAAACAACAATCCTTCTCTGCAGGGCACTGAGTAACAGTTTGGTGAAGCGAGTGCCAGGTTGGTGCTTACGTTAATCTGCTTAGATCGACTAACACAGTTGTGCAAGGGTAGAAAATACCCAGTCAAGTAAATTACATCATCCAGAGAAAAGCTATTCTAAAGAAAGCTCACGCTTTATAAGCCTGAGCAAAATCCTGCTCAGGTAAACATTTACATATATTTACAAGCAGAAGCTCATTGCTTTATGTGTGAGAGAAAAAAGAAAAAAAAAAAGAAAAGAAAAATGGGATCTTTGAAGTTTTTTGGCTAATAGAAAAACATCTAATTAATTAATTAACTGGCCAAGATCCAGAATGAATTAAAAACCCATTATAATTTTTCTCACATTAGTAGTACTAAGTAGGTAAAGCCCCAATCCAGAAGAAAGGAGATCAAGGTGTTGCTTAGAGTTGTGTATAAGCAATGGCACTTCCCTGGTTATATTGAGTCTATCTTTGAAATGCTGTAATTCCTTCTACTGTCAGACTATATTTTAACAATCTCCATCACTTGATGCTTTACTAAATTACGTTGTTCTCTCTGCAGTCTTAAATGCAATATGAGAAGGGGAAAAAAATGAAATTAGGGCGAACTGGGAATTTAGAGACCATAAGCACATCTGGACTTAAATATTTAACCCCTGCTGACTTGGTTTTTACTGTTCAGAAATATTTTCAGTTTAAGATCTGTTGTCAGGGGTGAGGCCTGACAAGGGCTTATGGTGATGTACCTGGCTGCCAGTAGTTCTCTGGTTCATCTTTCCCCAGAGGAAGTGCTCGAGGTTTAGCAAAATGAAAGATGGGATCGACAGGTAAGGAAGGTTTGGTCTTGAGACAGAGCCTGAGCTGTTGCCATCATCCTGGGTCACACCTTTGGGAATTACAGCCCCGAGGGCAAGCACCACAACAGTCTCAAGTTGAGCTAAAAATGCCCCCACAGATCTGTGTAAAAAGGTAGCAGATGGTGTTGGAGACAGACCAGACCTTGTGCTCTCTGTTACATTGCCTGGCCCAGAGCCCATTCCAGCCACCTTATATCCTTGCAGGAACGAAGTGGTTGTGCAGTGACACCTGAACACATCCCACAGGCAGCTCCACGGGGGTCAAACTCAATGCACAGACCCCTGAACCCAGCCTTGGCAGCTGCATCATCCCTCCCTCCATGTTGGTTTTGCTTTTGAAGAAAGTTCTGCATCATGCCAAGACTTCTGCTTCAGCTTTCTGTGGTGGCACTGAAAGCTCTCCACTAGCAAAGCTCCGTGTCGTGGTTTGAGCCTTAGATTACAGTTTGGGCCCAATATGCAAGTGTGTCACATTGGGAATTCCCACAGAATGGAGTGAAAGTAATGTAGTTGGACTGAGTTCATATTTAAATGCAGTAGCTTTTCTTTTTTTTTCTAAGCCCTTGTAAAAGTCACCTTGACAGAAAACTATATTTGGGTTCAAATTAATCTTTTTCTTTTTTCCTCTTCTTCCTCCCAAATTCACCTGATCAAGCTCTTGTCAGTTTTAAGAACACCTAGCTAATCCATTTATATTCATTATCTTTTGGAATAATCTTGTCTTATTACCTTTCCCTCCCATCCCTTTTCATCCTCTTTTTCCTATAGTCTTGGTTCACTTTGGCTTAAAGTCCCATGAAATGGGAACAGCCACATTAGTAACAATAAAAGGATAAGGTTTCTGCAAGGGTAATTGAGACTTTTAGGATTTTATCAGCCTGACCGTGTTAGCAAAAGGACTATTAAACAAATGTGAAATTTAAAACCAGGTATTGTGTATGATATATTGGCTTCTACAGTGCACCCACATGATCACCTGGATGGTGATTCATCATTACAAGGCTTAGTACTGCTCAAGAGTTGGACAAGGCAGCATTAATCAGGTTCTCCACACTGATTGCCCTGCCCTGAACTGCTCCAACCCAGCTCTCCTCTGCCTCTCCCTTCCCATCTATTCACCAGTTTTGATCTCCTAGGTACTCCCAGGTCTGACTTCAGACCACCACTGCAGATAAACTCATCTATCCAATGGGTAAATACAGCCATGTCATGGCAGGGTGAGGGTCATAATATCATATCCATACTATTCTGTGTGTCACACAGAGTTCTTGTGTTCATAAGAATGAGGAAAATCCTTAATAAATGTAATTACTATTAGTATTTAATGACAGTCTTGTCACTGGCATAAGTGCTCCTGTGTAAGTGTATATTAAATGCCCATTTAAAATCCTCAATCTATTTTCCTCTGTGCTACAAATGAGCTGATAAATGATTGCAGCCTCTTGGGATTATAACATGAATTGATGTTCAAAAAAAAAGTTCCAGCTCCATCTGTTTGGGTTACATAACTCATGATCTCAAGCAATCTCAGGGGCAGGATTTTCTGCATAAATAGTACAATTTCCAGTAAGGAGATTAAGGCTGCTTTGCTGGGAAAGGAAGAAATTACCAAAAAAGCTGTCATGTCAATGGACACAAATAAATCATATTCCAAAATACACAGGAAGACAAATTTATGTCATTTAGTCTCTCTGCCTCAGATGCTCCCTCCCCACCTGTCAGAAAAAAGCATTTTGCCACAAAATACCATTCATCCTTTAAACATTTACAAAATGCCGTCAGCTCTATTTTCCACACGTTAACTCCTAAAAAATCAGTGCTGCTATTAACATTGTACATTTTTACAGTTTGAATCCAAGTGGGTTTTTTTTAATATCTGGTGGCTTTCTGTAGGTGCCAGAGTTCAGAAAATCTAGGTGTTGAGAAGAATAAAATATATTCCACCAGGATGAAGAGAGGCACTCAGAGCAGCTACTGTGGGGCAGCCTGGCAGCAGATCCTGCTGTGTGTGATGGAGAGAAAAACTCTCCCCCAGCATCTGACAGCACTGTGTTCATGCTCCACGAAAGCAAGCGAGTTTTAGGTTAAAAACACACTGTTCTTGTGTGTGTGAATAAGGAGAAAACTCCTGGTTTGGCCTCTTTCTGCACACAGACGGGCAAGTGTTTCTGCAGGCAGACTGCTACCACACGTCACATCCTCCCGAGGCAAAGCTCCCATTAAAAAGCTGCTGGCAGAGGGTGTTTATTAGAGTAACTCCCAAAGCTGGCTCTCCTGTGGCAGCAGTGGCAGCGCTGCCCCACAGCCAGCACTGCGCAGCAATCACTGCCCCAGTGAAAATTCCCTTTGCTGGAGAGGGAAAAAAAGCAGAGCCCACCTGGGCAAGCCCCAGCTCAGGCTGGAGCTCTGTGCAGGGCTGGTGGGTCACTTCCCCAGTGCTGCCCAGACCTCTGCCAGACTCGGGGCTCTCATCTGCCTCTCTCCAGGGCTCACCCCATTTCTGCCCCTGTTTATTTTCCATTCTCTGCTGCAAGATGTTTACCAAGGCCCCTCGTATTTTTTTTGTCTAAGGTTTTAGCATGGACTGAGCCATGGCTACTCAGCAGGTCCCTGTTTCCCCTGCCTGGTGTCTTGTCCTTGGAAAGCCAAGCGAGTCTGGTGTGTGGTTAACAGGAAATGTGCTGGTGGTTCCCATCTTGCTGCTTGTGCATTACCATCCCTCTGCTGAAACCACTTCATGCCTGAGTCATGTGTTCACCATCCCTGGGCTCTAGGGCCACTTCCATCCTTTTACCCTCCCTCTGTGTGCTTCGGGAGCTCAGGGACATCCGAGGATGTCCTGGGAAAGCCTCCCTCTTCCTAGGTTTAGCTATTTGCTTCTCCACCAAAATGGCATGAAAACAAATGAGGAGGCTCTCACCCTGCTCTCATACAAGTCTCCAGGACTATAAAGTAACTTTTTAACTCCTTGTTTCACCACAAGGGAAGTGAACTTGGCCATGCTGATACGCAGAAGTAACAGAGCAGCAAAGTGGGAACAGTTTGCCTGGAAGCTCGTGCTCAGCAGCATCAGCAAACTGAGTCAAACTCAACGTGCTTTGGAGCATTGTCCCATTTCAGTCCTGGGAAACGGCTGCTTCTGACCTGCCACAGCAAAATATCACAGAGATGACTCAGGAAAACAGAGATTATTTTGTATATGGGAGAAATACAGAGTCAGTGCCTTCCTGCTGCCTGTCCTCCCCTCTCCCATGCACCTCTCCTCAATTTGGCAGTGAGAGAGTCCCCATCTGCAGGGGTTATCACACCTGGGTCCCTCCCCAGACAATTGTTTCCCATCAAAACTCCTTTGCCTTGACTTCACAAAACCCCATGCCAGCTCCCCTGCACACCCAGCAGGGTAAATGGAGACACAGGTTTCCATGGCTGGTCCCCATATTCCTGAAGATAAGCTGAATATTGAAGGGAAAACCCCTGGGTTTCCCTGTCCTGTGGCTCTGTGGGCACACAGTCAGTGCTGCAGAGAGAAATGACTGAGGAGTTGCAAAATGCCATCACATGTGTGACTATGAACATTTCCCATCATCTCAAAAGAGAAAGGACAACTTCTGGCCTGGTCAAGTGGAGAAGAAAGCAGTTGCTGGAGCAGGAGCTGCCTGGGAGCAGGGAACAGAGCCAATGACCTGAACCCAGCCCCATTTAACACCTCCTGCCCTGCAGAAGCTGCAGTCACTTCCTAGAGGTCAAAATGGTGTTACAGCAGGACGTGAACTCTGGTGTTGTTTCAGAGGGATGGATCAATACTCCTGGCACTGGAAAGAGGCCAGAGATGAGGCAGAGCCCCACTGCCACGGAGAGGGTTGGCAGCACTGTGGGGCTCGCAAGCCAGCTTACAATATGGGCTTGCTAATGTGCTTTTGCTTTAATTGCTATTTAGCAATGGGGTGTTTGGGAGGAGTTGCCCAGACAGAGAGATTAGAGAGGACCAAGAGAAGAAGAGATGCTAATCGATGAGATGATGGACTTTCTCTGGTCTGATATGTTGGCTAACTCCAGGAAATTATTTTTTTCCTCGTACCCTTCCTATAAGCCAGCAAGAGCTTGGCCTGATTTCACTCATATTCAGCACTTTGAAGGTGGCCATATCCAACCTCAGGATGTGTCTGACACTGGCCACAGCCCTGGGACCAGCAGCTGCCTCTGCTTAGCAGCATTTTTCAGGTGAGTGTCCATCTGCACCATTAGTTCTTGCACTGAGATATGCGGTTTTATAATTTATTTTTAAAAATAAACCAGTCGTGCTGTCTCAGACATGATTGACAGAACTTCATTACTCTCTCCACGGGGCTGCAGCAGCAATTTCTTTACCACCACATGCAGCAGAGGCTGCAGGACACTCACAGGCTACAGAAACTCTGAGGTCATGCGGAAACTTTTCACATTAATGAGGGCTCCTAAACAGAATTCTGTTCTGCAGAATAAACATTGCTCCTGGGTAGTTATTGCTCATTTAGGTCACTTTCAGCCATTTTTTAACATGAGTTCACTTAGCAGAGAAAAACAATAAAAGTTCTATGATGCAAGCTACTTGTCTTTTCTTAATGTGGTAAAAACATATGAAGGATTTTTAGTTTGTAAAAAATCTCTGTTAGGAAGATTGCGGTTACCTCATAGATCTATGAATTTGGAAACTGTGAATCTCTGAGAAGCTGACTGGTTGTCTACGTGATCTAGAAGAAGTCAGTGGACTGACAATGCCCTTTGGGTTGAGCCAAACCTGTTTTGAGGGGAAAACGGGTGGGTTTTGTTGGGTTTTATTGTGGTGGCTGTGTTTTCACATCTCTCATTTTCCACTGAGAAGCCACAGAGTGGGAGCAGGCTGCCTGTCCCTGCCTTTCCTGCAGCCCAGTGCACTGGGGACATCTCACATGGGCTCTGCTCCCTTGCCTGCACATACCTGTGGGGAAGAAAGCTCACACCAAGATGCCACATAAGGGGCACTGCTCAGCCAGCCAGGCTGGCTAGAGAGGAGCCTCGGATGTCACTGAGGTGATTCCCTCGGGGGTTGGTTTTTGTTTGCTTGTTTTCAAGCTTATATCAATTAAAAACCTTTCAAAGGTGTTCCTGTTACAGCAGAATGGATTCTTCTCTCTTGGAAACCCACACTCTACTCCCGCAATTAGATTTCTTTTCTGCTGCTTCAGGAGAAGTTGTTCAGCTGCTGGTCCTATCAATAATCCACGAGCTGCTGTACTCAGGCCTATGCTTGCTTTTACCTGGGGGAGATTGCAGCAGTTCTGCCTTCTCTCACTTTTGCGTAACAGTTCCAGTAAAATAAATGAGTAGTAGAGATGCTATTGCTACAATGCTCTTGCATTTTTAAAAATAAAATAATGAAGTGGTGATGAAATTTAACTGGTTTCTGACCTTTCCGTACAGTTTTTTGATGACGTGCTTTGTTCATGATGGACCAAGGGCTTCTGAAATAAAAATGAAAATTACATCCATGAACCAACTTTTTTTCTCCTTTCCATGACAACATTAAAACCAAAAATTGATTAGCTTGTGTGTCTCTCTCTGTTGGGTGCATGAATACCTATATGTACTAAAGGTTTGCCCTGAGCAAAAGCAGTCAGCATAAACAAATTTTCATTTGATTCTGAAAATGGTGAAGTCTGTGGTCATTCTTATCTAGATCAAGTTCCTACAAGATCTTTGTTTCCCACGCTCATGAGTTGCCTCTTATTGATGAACATTTCATTATTTAACGCGTGATCTCAGATAGCAAAGTGAGGTTTGATGCACCAACTTTGTCATTATGGTTCTGAATTTTGCTTACTCAGTTCCTTGGCAAACTCCTTCCATACTGTGTTGACATCTTATAAACCCAGGGGTTTCCTGGGCTCTGAAATGCTGGGCTTGTTAGTTCATACCAGAACTATGCCAAAGTCTTCATTAACAATATTGGAATGCCCTCAGCCTGTTCTATGCCTCCATTATATTACTTTTTCTGATTTTCCCACCTGCCAAAGTGCTCTGACAACCCAGCACTGGTGGGTTGTTTCACTGACCTACACCTCACCCTTCCTGCACTCCACAGCATCTCCAGCAAAAGGAATGAGGAGTTTGAAGAAACGTCTGGAAAGCCATCAAAGGGAATGCTGGTCTCTGTTGCTGCTGGCTAAGGTGGGTAGCACTAAGGAGAAGACACCAGGCAGAATGCTCAGATGCTGCTTTGCGGCCAAATACCTGGAGCTGTTCTGCCACTGCCCATCCTCAGCTCTTACTTGGCCTTGGCCTTTTGTGACAGGAGTGGTTGCAGTTCTTCTGGAAAGTACCTATTACACCTTTGCTAAGTGGAGAACCCAGTCTCTCTTCCAAAGGACCACATCCACAGACTATTTATGTATCTAGGTCCAACTGATTTTTATCTCAGCTCTCTGGATATCTTTGCATATCTGGACTGAGTGTTTTGTCTGTGGTCATGCAGGAAGTCTATGGTAAGCAGAGAAGTGAAAATGCAATGCAAGCTAAAGTTGTAACTAGTTGTCCCACTCTTCCCTTCGCTGGGAATTTTTGGGGGGCTGGAGAAGATCTCAGCTTGCTGTGAATAACAGCAGTATGTTGCCTCTGCATTTTAACATTCGGCTTTAAAATAAAACCCCATATCACTGCTACAAATGATGCATATTGATTATCCTCTCAGAAACTGGAGAGCTCATTTCAGCTGGCACTGCCATGGCTGAAAGCCAGTGCTGCAATTGATCATTTAATTAACTGGAAGAAAATTAAAGGAACTGTAATCTGTGTCTCAGCTCTGTTGTTATCAAGCTGGCAAAGTGCTTGTTTCTGCCTAGAGCAAAGATGGCTCCTTGACCCCGGGATTTAGAAACACCAGTTTAGGCATCCCCCCTCACCTACCCACCTGGATTTCTGCAAGGCAGAAGCAACACAACAGGATCCTTCCTCCACCTTCTTGTGCTTCTCAGATTCTTCCAGAGTACCTGACACCTCACACAGTGGGCTGGATCAGTTAAACCCACCTCTGACCACATCCGTGAAGGTGAGATTAATGTGAAGAGCCGTGAAGGTTCCAGATTAATAGGTGGAAAATCTGGAAAGTCTGGAAGAAAAATGGATGTACTATAGAAGTCATTTATTTAGAGGCTGAAATGAGAACATGGGAGCTCTTGAGTTCAACATTTCCTTGAAGGGATTGAGATATTGATTTTTATTTTGCTACTTCAAATAACTAAGAGGGAACATTTTGAGAGAGAAATTACTGGTCCTGAAAATTTGGAGAGCTCTTAAAGCTTTGACTTAAACAAGCAACTTGAGTGGTCTGTGAATACAGAGAGGAAAAAAAGAAAGATATAAGAAGGCATTGTTTTAACGATTGTGTTGCCATATCAAGGGAAGAAAGACAGCTGCTTTGAACTTGTCTTTGCATGCCCAAGTAACATGGTAATTACCTTGTTCCCCCATAAATGCCTACAGTCTTCCAAAAGGCATGTTAAAACAGACATAGTCATTAAAGCTTGCACTGCATTTTCTAATGTGTTGCTGGGAAAACAAACAAACAAACATATAAAACCTCAAGCCCTTTGTCTTTTAGCTAGATCCAAGTTGGGCAAATGTTAGGAAGAAACACTTAAGAAACTGTATAATTGAAAGAAAGTGTGTTTTAATGTCAAAATAGGAAAAAAAACCCAATCAGAATCTGAAATTTATGTTGGATCAGGTAAAAGAATTTGGTCACCTTTACATTTTCATTACAAGTGCAGGCCATTTAATTTCATCTTTCAATTTATTTTGGACTCTTTCTTGCTGTGTGTGAGAAACTTGTGGTCCAGGCTGTAAAATAACAAAGGGCTTCATAGGAGGGAGGAAAAGGATCAAAAGAAGGGAAAAGAAACCTCTTTCTGAATGTTCCTGTGGATCATAACTAGCTATAGGAGTCAGAAATCTGCATGAAATTGAAACCACTCCTTCTAAGAAGGGCATATTCCCTCTCCTCTGGGTTATAACATATGCAAAGACTGTCACCCCATTCATGCTGCTGCTGCTGGTTGCTCGTCTGGCTTCCCTTCCCTGTCCTCAAAGTGTTCCACTGGTGTTTATAGTGCTTTCAAAAGGGAAGCAGTGCAGAGAAGAAAGTAAAACTAGCCTGGTAGGTCTGAGGTGTTACAGGCTGATTGGCATATGGGGAGTGTCCTGCTGGCTCCAGACATGTGGGTTCAAACCACGTTGCCGGTCACAAGGAGAACCAGACAGTGTCCTGCTTCCCGGTGTGGTGACGGACTGCGCTGCCCTGGTCATCACAGCCTCACAAGAAAGCTGTGCTTGGAGTGTGTGAGCAGAGCAGAGGAGGAAAAGGAGGTGTTTGTGTCTCCATCTCACCCAGTGAGACTGGTGGCCATGAAAACAGCACTTGGTAAGCTCAGGAGTACTCAGGATCACGCTGGGGAACACCAAACACAGTGTTCAGGCACTCTGAGCAGGGAAAACTCTGCCCAAATCTCTTTTGCCTGGTTTGGTGAGAGCATTTAAACCCAGCTCCTTCATGTCCCCAGGTATTCCTCTGGAAACTGCAGTTAAGGGACTAAATTGAAACAGCTCTCAGAGGAGAGAAAAAGGGAAGCTTTGCCCAAGTTGTTGCCAAACCTTGGTCTGAGGTGGACAGGACAGAGGCTGAACGAGCATCTCTGACCTCCAAGAAAACACTTCAGTCCCCAGACTTCAGCTCCTCTTCCCATGTCCCATTGCTGTTCTTTGCTGCAGGGTGGAGTTTCCAGACAGGGATCCCGAGCACAGACATATCTTGAAAGCCAAAGCCTGGACCTGGCTTTGGCAAGGCCACAGGATCAAGCAACAGCCCTTTTTTTCCATATATACATTGTGGTTGTCACAGTTGCTCCTTCCCCAGCTGGTTCCTGAGGGTTCCAGATCTGCCAGTTCTCTGCATGGGGAGCTGGACTCCATGCACTGCACGCAGTGGATTCCTCCACTCAGCACTGTGGCAAAGGATTGCAGCACTGAAAATAGAAAGCCTTGCTCTAAGTGAGTTGTGTAGAGTCCTCCAGGAAGCCTAGAACCAAACCTCGGCCCCCAGAGCCTTTGTTCAGGGCTTTGACCACAAACCCATCTTTTCTGTAAGGACAATTTTAAAATTCCACGCTGTTTTTTGTCCACATCAGGAAAACCACCACACAATTGGCATTATCTGCTCAGGAGGGACCTGGGATAGGCAGGATGCAGCCAGCTGGTGAAACTGTACAGTGTAGCCTGCTGAGTGTCTGCTTGCCTTACGCTTTCATCTGTTAAACTCCTTTCATGGATAGAAAATCCTTCCCTAAATCTAATTGCACTGAATTGGACGTAGTGCTTTTATTATACTGCAGAATTTGTTACCATATTGGGGTACCTGTGTAGAAAAAACAGTCCAGAGAGTATTTCCAAATGCCTAAGTGTACACTGACCCAAGCAAGCTTCAAGAGATGGTCATAGTTTAAAAATTGCGGATTGTGCAGATGCAAAAGGAAAAATAAACAAGATCTTGGCACAAGAAGGAGAGAAGTACTGATGTTAGAAAAGACCAGAGGAAACAACAGTTGCCAAAGGGAGATTGTGTCTCCCATCACGTACTCCTGTTTCAGACAATATTTCGTATTTGAGAAACAGCAGCATTAGGCTTCCGATGCCAATGGTTGGGTTTGAATTTGATTCAAATTTCAATTAATTTTTCTATTGTGAAATGAGCTGACCACCAGATATCTCAGGTTCTTGCACTGTTAAGCACAGTAAGTTGTAGTAACAACCATTAGGTCTTTACAGCCCATGTCACAGAGCTCTGGGTCTGCACAGCATTTGAGACCTCATGGCATTCCTTTGTCAAATCAACACTCCACAGTGGTGCTGTGAGCAAGGCAGTTTTTTTGGTCAAATATTGATAGACTTGAATGTACCCTTCATTACAGCTTAATTACTGAACCAATGAGTGTTAATTCCGTACATGTAAGGGGCTGTGCTATGAAGCAAAAGCCCAGGCAAACCAGTGCTGAGGGCAGGTTGTTTGTGACATCCTCTGTGATGTGAGCTGCCAGCTCCAGAGAGAAAAATGGAGCTTCCCTTTAACACCCTCTGCCCAGTGAGTCCCTGCTCAGAAATGGTGAGTGTTCTTGGGAGGGAAGATGCCTTAATTCAACCCCTTGTTTCTTCCCACTGAAGTCAGAAGTTCTGCCAGTCGTTATTGATGGGGATGCATTTGGATCCTGAGAGTAAATGCCTACAGAGCCCGTCACAGTGACACCTGGTTGATCAGCAAACAGATCCGAAGGCACAGGCAGGAGCACTTCTCACATCTTCACCCCAACTTGTTCTGCTGCCGAGTCGCTGCCGCTGTCCTGGCCGAGCCGTTTGCTGACTCATCAGCTTGTGCATTTGCCCTAATTAGTCATATGCAAACACCATTGTATTCAGGAAGTTCTCTAACGTAAGCTGGAGTATGAACTTAGAGCAGCAATAAAGGTCAAGAAAAGTGACTAAGGCATCATATACTGTAATAAGTTTCTGTTATCAGCCTCTGGGAAAGCGGGAAAGAAAGTGTAAATGCAGACTTTTAGAGGAGTGACGCAAAAGTTTAATAAAGGGAAGGATGTGTGTGAGGGAGAGCATTTGCTTAACATGTCTCAAGAGCTGCTACAGTATGAAATGCTTAATTGCAGAACAAGTTTCCACTAATACCCTTCTGAAACACAGCTGGGTTTTGAAGCATTATTCTTTATTATGAGCTCGGGATAAGCATGTTTGGCATGAAAGAAATGTGTCTCGTAAGGAGACCGCAACACTTACTCACAGCTCCCCAGACAGTTCATGCTGGGAAGTCTGATATCTTTGAACAATCATTTGAGCAGCACTAGCAAAGTGTAGACGGATTTTTCTCCAGTGATTTTTACTCAGGGGTCACTATCACATCTAGAGCTGTTGTGTCCGAGTGATTTAAAGTGATCAGAACGTAATGTGAGAATACTCAAAGAGAAACCCTTTCGATGTATTGCACATTACGTGAATTTGGACAGTAGTAATAAAGGTGCACAAGTGAATCCTAAGACATCCATGCTTATAGGCACTAAAATTGTCACTCAAAGAGTGACAGGATTGAAAATAGAATCTTATTGGGTAGGGTAAAGTGGCTTCTGTAGGTTATAACTGGGCAGTCACTGGTCCAGATCGCATCAAGTGCCTCTTGGTCTTTGAAGGGCACTGAGATTGCAGTCAAAGAGCAGAAGGGGCTTTCACTTTCAAGTGTGCCACACTCACCAGGAACGACTTCAACCTCACGCTCAGATCAGAGAAGCTGCAACGGCTGCTCTGAGTTGCACCAGCCTCCTCTAAGGCACGGGAAGTACCTCTTTTATCCCCACTTCACTACCAAAACTCCCCAATGCATTCCAGGGGCTCTGGTGGGGAAGGTGGCCCTGAGATGGCCTTGTCATTTCTGCACCTGCCAGGACATCCCCTCACACCACAGAAATTCTTTAGGGGCTGTTACCTGTGACTCTGAACAGACTAAAATACTGCATAGCTGCAGTGCATAGCTGAATTTCTTCCTATGTTTGAGCTGCCTAAACCTCATTTTGAAAGATAAAGTTGTCTGTGAGCCCTTGTGGAGGGGATCTTGGTACTTATGCAAGACACTCGAGGTTGAGTCTTGCTTAGATTGTTTTTCTTTTCGAGGCTTCAGTGAGCACAGAACAACAGAAATATCAGTAGTTCACAGCCACACTGCCATGGGCTATTGTGTTGTCACAGCTCATAAGCAAAGTGGAGCTGGGCTTTGTCCATGTTTGGATGGAAAACCTTGAAGGAATAAAAGGAGTCAGAAGCACCTGTGTCTCTTCTGCGTATCTGACTGCTGCAGGCAGAAACAATCCATTTTGTACAGGAACCTCTTGTGATTGCTAACAAATGTCACAGTCACAGTTTTCCTTCTTCTTTTAAGTAAATAAATAAATAAATAAATAAATAACCCCGCCCCCCCCCAAACACAGAACACCCATGACTGTATGCAAAAAACAACTGCTTGTTACCTGGAAGGTGGGAATCCACAGCAGAAATGTGGGGAAGGTGCAGTACTGAAACACCATCACTTTGCCCTGCAGGTCTTTCTTATGTCACCACACGTGCACACAGCAGCACAAGAATGTCACTTATGCCTGTCAAAGCTGCTTTTTTTTAAAGGTATCATTACTGCAGAGCTACAAACTGAATAGTCTCGTAAGGTTCACTTCAGACGGTCACTTGAAGTCCTTGCTAGTGGCAGCCCACAAGATGTAATGGAACTGCTGAGCTCTGTGGGGTCACTCTGCCTGGAACTGTGCCTTTCCTGCCTGCCCAGAGTGCTCATACACACATGACCCTGAGCTAAGGGTACAGAGCTAAGGCTTTTAAGGTCTGGGCTATGCCCCCAGTTTCCCTCTCCTTGCTCCCCCATGGCTGTATCCTGGCTCCTGATCCAAGAGGCCACTTGCCTGTGTAGCCATGTCAGTGCAGGTGTCCCCTGTCCAGCTCCTCTTGCTGAGCCTCCAGGGCCAGCCACGGTTAGCAGGAGATCCTGGGGCTCTCAGGTGAGCAGTGCCCGAAGCCAGGCTTACCATGTGGGGAGCAGGGTGAGGAAAATTGGATGCAGGTGCCGGGATGATGGCGTTGGATTCGGGTCAGCCTGCGTGGGTAGCAGGGAAGGCAGTGGGGTCGTGGTCCCTCGGCAGAGCCCTGGTCCAGCCTCCCGGCTCTGCTGTTGGCTTTGGTTGGGGTTTGGGAAGTTGTAAAACTTGCTCGAAATGTGCCTAATTACCTGCCGGTTCCCCTTCTGGGCTGTCCGGCTGTGGAGCTGTCTGTTCCCTTTAATTAATGTGAGGTTCTGAACCCTTTAACTGGAAATGGACTAGAAAACATGTCTTGTGAGGAGTGGCTGCGGGAGCTGGGTTTGCTTAGCCTCGAGAAGAGGAGGTTCAAGGGGGCTTCATTGCTCTCTCAAACTCCCAGGTTGTAAGGAGGTGGGGACTGGTCTCTGCTGCCGTGGCTGCAGTGAGAGGACAGGAGGACACGGCCTTAAGCTGACACAGGGGGCATGCAGATTAGATACTAGAAAATTTAAATTTCACTGTTAGGGTGGTCAGGCATTGGAATGGGCTGTTCAGGCGGGGTGGAGCCACAACCCCTGGAGGTATTTCAGAGGCGCTGGGGGATGTGGTTTAGGGGTTACCGGGGCAGTGCCAGGTGGACGCTTGGACTGGATGATCTTAAAGGTCCCTTCCAACCTCGATGATCTTATGAGTCTAAACCTCCTGGGTTCTTGTTGTACTACGACACCTTTGGAAAAGGCAGCGGTGTCAAGCATCGAGGAAAGTTACGTGCGAAAAGAAAAAAAGGAAAAAATAGAAGGGACTAACTCCTCGCGGCGTGCCCACGGGGGTGCGATTTGTGTCAGGACCTGCACGGGCCGGGCCCCCGCCGGCGGGCGCTGCGGGGCC
>WEKY01001291.1:370550-407245 GCA_013390045.1 Picathartes gymnocephalus
CTGGGGAGGTGTAAGGGGGGCGTCGGGGGTGGCGGGTGGACAGTGTGAGTTGAGGAGTATGAATTATTCACCCAGGATTGTTAGCGCAAATTAGGGGAAGAGGGGGTGAATAAAAGCCTTAAACGCCTTTGTTAGGCGGTGAAGTTTAAGGAGCCGGGGGGCTCGGGTGTGCAGGTCCCGGCAGTGGGGCTTTGTGGGGGGATTAATTGCTGTATTCGCTATCGGCAGAAGGGTTTGTTTATATGGATATCGATACCTTTTGTCGGCTTTTAATTATTCGAGATGGTTTTTGCCTGCCCTTGTATCCAAGGGTCATCTGAGCAGGTTAAGCGCAGTAAGTGTTACAGCGTGTAGGTTGTGTCGGGAAGGAGCCTGGCCGGCTTGTAAAATGGATGGTGAGCTTTGTGCTGAGCTGAGAGGAGGGATCGGGAGCGCCGGGACAGCACCGGCTCCCAGCGCCTCTGGAGCCGTCACCGGGGTGCCGGCGTGGGATGGGGGACAAGCGCCTCTCGGTCCAGTGAAATCCCAACAGGGGGGCACCTGGGGTGGCACTCAACCTTTAGTTTCTGTGCTCTAACCTGATGGCTCTTGAGAAGCCCAGGAGAAAATGTTGCAACTAAAATGATTAATCTGTGCTTTGCTCTGCTGCCCTAATTTAGTCGCAGGTCTAGGAAGGGGGTTTGAGACTTGAGTTTTTTTCTGATACTTTTTTTTTTTTTTTTTTTTTGGGTTTTTTTTTTTTTTTTTTTTTGGGTTTTTTTTTTTTTTTTTTTTTGTTTTTTTTTTTTTTTTTTTGCTTTATTGGATGTTTTTTTTGCTTCTCTTTTGTTTCTTTTTTCTTTTGCCCTTGAGCATTTGTTATTTTTTACTTACCATTCTATTCCACTGGAGGACTTTTTCATTTTTTTTGCAATTTCCTTATCCTGGATGTAATCTGCTTTCTTCAGAATGCAAGAATCAGTATGCAAAGCTTATCCTTCCTTCCTAAAGGCAGGTCTTAAGAAAGAGAATTTGTTGTTTTCTGTTTCCTGCAGACGGAGTTCAAAGTTGGGAATGTTTCTTATAAAGGAATATTCAGATTACTCCTGTTGTAGGGTTTTAATGGAAAACATAAAGCTGTGTCTGTGGTACATTCGTCCTGGGGGCTGTGGATGTACAGTTGAGCGAAGATGGCTAAACTAAAAAGGAAGGATATGAGCTCAGCAGAGAACTTAATGGAAATCTCAAGCATTTCTCAAAAACCTGGGTTGTTTTTGAAGGGTTTAGGTTTGATGGCGTCCATATTCAGAATACCTTGAAGGGAGAAGTCCTTTGCGTCTGTTCTTTATCATCTTTGATGATAAAACTTTGGCTAATTGTATATACAGTACACCTCAATTTTGGCATGGGTTAAGATCCTTTTATTCCTTGCCTCTCTCTCTCTGCTTGTATGTGAATAGTGTTTATCTCTTGATAGTTAACATAAAGCTTGTTGTTTACTTAATTATGTGCTGTGAGATTCAGAAAATATGGAATTTGACCAAGTTTATGTCTCAGTCTTTAAAGTGAAATTTAGTGATAGCAGTATCTGCAGGTGTGGATTTTTATACTGGCCTGTTGAGTCCATTTTTTAATGTGGATCCAAGCTTCTCATATATGTATAGGGGTCAAGATTCCCTAAGAAATCAAGTATCAGCACCATGATTAGATACTGAGTTATTTGGGTCTTAGCCATTCTTCAGTAGTTGTATCACTTTGATGTGCTCATGGGTTTTCCCCCAGGTGCTACAAGGACAGCGTTTCAGTGCATGGAGTGGGTGAAACAGAGTTGTTGGGAGTATTATTGTTTGCTCATCGACTCTCAATTTGAGCCAAATTTAAGGCTTTCGTTGAGAAGTATGAGATTTTTCTCAGTATTCTTTTAGCAAACTCCTGTGTGCAGATGGCTGATGCAATGAAAAGCTTTTCCTCAGGTCTGTGCTGTGACACTTCACCATTAGCAGAGGAATTCTGGTGCCCTTTTAAGTAAATGAGCCATTTAGGGTTATGGGTTAGTCGTTACTTTTGTAGTGGCTTGCAGCTGGTAGGTAACCCAGATTCATTTTTCTAGTGTGTTGTAAGGCCTTATAGCATAAAATACATCTTTTTAAAGGTGTTAAATAAAAATGAGAAGTGATTTCTGGAGTGTTCATTCTGGATCTTAAGATGGTATAAACCAGTGAAATTTAATATCCTGACACGAATGCCTTCCAAAAGAATTTCAGCTTTTCAGTTTCTCAGAGCTGGACCTTGAAACTTAATTTTTAATATTTAAGGGGGGATGATTTGAAAGACTGGGGGTTTTCTGCTGGATCTTTGCCGCTGAAGTCCAGCTCCAGAATCTGTTTGAGAAGCCTGTATCCTGTGCCGATGGCTCTGAGGGGCAGTGGCTACCCCTGTTTTTTCTTAAACCTGGGTGAGGTCTTTAGGATTGTATGTGCCATTGCTTTTGTCTGTTAATTTCTCTCATCGCTGGGGGAACTGAGCCACCATTGCTAGAGTCAAAAATGAATACAAAACCCTTTTGTATAAACTGGGCTGTAAGAAGAGGAGGAATCTTTCAGTAAATCTCCTGTAGAGTCTCCCCACAGGGATGGGGAAGGCTGAGTGGTTTCTGGCTCATAGAACAGTGGTTTTACTGCTTTCTGGATTTTTCTGGATTGTTTGCCTTGCCATAGTGCTTACCTGTGTTGTCTGTTCTTTGCACTGCCTCAAACATGAAAAGTGTAATGCATTCCTTTAATAAAAATGACCAGGAATGGTTTTCCAGTGCCAACTAAAGATGAAGGGGACAGCATAGGGCTACTGCCTGTCCTCATCAGCATCAAGGCACTGAAAATCAGAGAAAAAGAGCTGTAGAGGATTTGCCTGCTGCAGAAGTTTTCTGTAATTTTGCTCTGCTGGTGCTTTGGTTCCATTTATCAGTGAAGGTCTGATAATTTGGCTGTGAGCTGATGGAAGCAGCAGGAGGGTTTTCTGGTTTTTGTTTACAGTCATGCTTGCTTTGCCCTTTAAAACATGGTGTCTCCAGTCTGCAGTCTGGGTCTCTTGGTTGGGGTGCCTGAAATACCAACAACCAGTCCACACTCAGCCAAGAGGGCCAGTGCAGCTGTGATCAGATGGTCCGGGTTGTCAGGGGGTCTGTAACAGGGTGATGTGATAGTAAGAGGTTTTTCTTTGAAGCACTTTCAGCTTTTCTAGCTTTTCAATTCAGCCTGCTGTAGAAATGCTTTTCCCTTCGTGTGTCTCTGGAGGCACATCCTGGACCGTTTTTGGAAGGCGTGAGGGGAGAACAAATGCAGCTGCATACTGCTATCAGCATCTTTAATGTGGCAGTTCAGTCAACTGTTGGTTTAAAGGTGGAGGTGTGAAGTGGATAATCCATTTTATTCTTTCATTTAATTGCCATCCTCATCTTCTGGTTGGTTTCTCTCTTATCAGAAGTGTGCCCATCGAGGGCTTACTTAGGTTAGGCTAAGATCTCCCTTCTTTTGTAAGCCTTGAGGAGCTGAGAAGCAATGCCATGCTGTCTTCCTACTGCCACCAGAAGAGAGGCCAGAGGAGACCATCCTCCTGTCATGTGTAGCTCTCAGTCAGCCGTGCAGCACATGAATTCACCTACAGGTGCTTGCTTCCTCTCCTGCACATTAAGAAAGCAACCACAGAACTTTATTCCTCCCTATCCTTGAACTATAATGCCTGGAGTTTATGCAGCTGGTTCCAGGACTCTCATTGCTGATGGTGAAGTGGAAAAAAAAATTAGTCGATAAATATTAATAACACTGTCAAATGTCAGTGGTGTTGCAGTGTAAGCCCAAAACTCTTAAGATTGGACATGTTCCCTTTGGTGTGCTTCCAGCCTGGAAGCCTGGAGGACTCTTGTTGAGCTTATGGAACACAGTGGAATGAATTCTTGAGTATGCTCATGTTGCTGTATAGTAATATTGCACCAATTTCTGTAAGAATGCTGGATTTCAAGGCTTGCATGAGATTTTTGACATGAAAGGGGACATTGGATGACAGAAGCTGTTGATTTTTTAGTATCCTTCTTTTTGCACTACAGAAGAGAACTTGGCAGTATTAATTTATTCCTGAAGAGCTTGGTGTTAGGATATGCCAGCAAAGTAATTTTTACATGGTTGTAGAGTGTGCATTGCTAAGTAAACCCAGGAGGGAAGTCCCACATGGTTTAGTGGTGGTATACAAGAGCATCAAGCTTTTCCTGATGAGACTTCCAAGGAGATGCAAATGCCAATTCAATTACAAGATGTGTTCTTTAAAAAACAAAGAGATTCAAAACAAAAACAAATCTTGCAAGAGCCTTACAAGAAGGCACAGTAACCCATACCCTGTTCTTAGCTGGTGTTCAAAAGGAAGGAATGTTCCAGATTACAAGTCATCACCTCAACTGCACCTTTTATCTTCACATACACAGTTATATGGGCAGGTGTTTACATGCCCTCAGAAAAACCACCTAGGTAATGCATGGAAAGAACTTGGACCTTAATCATATTTTTCATGTTATAACAACCCTTTCCCTTTTGAATTTGAGAAAGTTTGAGCATTTTGATCCTCTCCTGAGAAACTTCCTTTGTATTAGAGTGGGTGGAAGAGAATGCAGGAGAGTCTGATTTTTCCACTGAGTACTGCTCTGAAATGGGAGACACAGGGAGCTTTTATGACACTGGGGACTACAGAAGGGGCCCTGGAGAGAAAATTAGCCTTTGCACTTTTACTAAATTCAAGGAAGATACAGGTTTCCAAATTATCATTGGATATGAAGCCTATTGAGGTTTTTCTCTACTGAGATCTCTGCTATTTAGCTTGGAATAAAAATCTCTATGAAAATTGCATTCTGAAATCATTAGGAACATGGAATCAAGTGAATGCATGCCAGCATATGTATTTTTTGAATGCAGTTTACGTAGATGACGAACACTTCAGGATTCTTTGATGTGGAGCCACAGCCTCAGTTGAAGCTACGCCTGTTCATACCAGCCTGGGGGTTGGGTTTGAGATCTCAGAGAAAGTGCATTGATAAAGACGAGTTTCATCATGTGCATAATCTGTCCTTTCTTCCTGTTGAAGTCTGATAACACTGGGACTTGTACAGAAATGTAGCCTTTTAAAACCTAGAGATATTTTAGTACCAAGACATTCAAAATGGATTTGCTGGCACTGGAGAAGAACTGGTGCTTCAAGATGGTCCATTAGTTGTTCTTTTAAGACACCAAAGCATAACAAACTGTGTGTGTGTTAACAGAGATACTGTGCAGTTTCTGTTTAATTTGGTGTGAATGAACACTCCTTAAGCATTTTGAGAAGTGTTACAACAAATCTTTTAACTCACTGCATTAAAATAGAGCCTGAACTTCAAGTGAAGAGTTGAGGATACTGAATCAGCAGCACTGATTATAATTACAACAGTGGAAGGTTTTGCCCAGCAACTTATTAAATAACCTTTCTGTCTCGATTTGTAATAATTCTGGAAGTGTTACCTGAAAAAGATGACCTGTTTAGTTTACCAGAATGAGTTCTTTTATTGTCAGTTCTAAACCAAAACTATACTGCTATCACTTTATGAAAATTTGTGCGTTTCAAGCAGCAAAAGGATTTGAGACCAAGCCTCCTGTTTTTGCTCACAAATGAGAGTAGTAAATGGGCTGTTATGCTAGGAAGGGAGTTACTAGAGGCTTACCTCCTTATGTTTGCTCACTGCTCTCCTCCCTTGGAAGACACGAAGTAATCCACATCAAATATGAAGGCTACAGCCTCCTCTAGCTAAACTTAAAGAAAGTAATGGTGGGATGGGAATTTGATGGAAGGCTCAGTCCTTCAGGAAGGACTTTTTCCTTGCACCCTGTTGAGTCTGCTGGATGCTGAGCTGACAATTGCTGCAGGCTTTTTGCCCTAGCTATTGTTGTAAATGTTTCTCTTTACTGCTTAGTGGGTGTTTGTTCTTTATTCATACAGAAAAATAAAACTTGATATCTTTTACTTCTGGTTTTTCTTTTTTTTTTTTCCTGTTCTTAAAACCTTTGATTACAAAGTACTGTGTTAACTGAAAGCAGTTGAGGAACTTGAGGTGAAGCGATGAAAACTTGGAATCAGTGAGGGAAAATGTCCAGCCTCCAGTCTTGAAAACTGAATGCAGTGAACAAAAGAGAAGATACATTTTAATGCCATGATTTAGACTAAAATTAGTTACTTTATCAAGAGTCTGCATCTGTCTGAGGGTAGACCAGTTCTTGGCTAAAACATTGTTAACTGAGAGCCTGACAGATATCTTGGGGATATGTTTTACATCATTTTTTGTGAGCTTGGTAGAAGCGAAAGCAGAAGGGCTGAAGGGAGGAGAGCCCTTCTTCAGATATCTCTTTTGAATAGCTCTGATTTTTCTGTAATAAAACAAAATTTAACTACCACATATCTTTCATCCTGCAGGGTACAGCACAACTAATTAAGGAGAAAAAAAAAGATATATTCAAGGAAAAAGCCAAATAATGTAGCTGAAAAAAAAAATCTTACATGCCACCACTGTATGCCATGTGGTTATTTTAAAACAGTAAATTACGATGCAAAGGTAAACTATCAGTGGGTTACATGACTACATACACAGTAAGACATGATAGAATCACTTCACCATGATCTAAATTATAAATTACAATATTTAAGCTTTTCCCTTCTTACTCACAGTTTCTATGTGGGGAGGTAGTTGGGGTTTCAGGTCAATTCAAGGCCAAATCCAAATGATGGATAATCTTGTCAGCGTGATGCTGTGCTGGGTTTAGGCCTTTAAGGCGCTGCTGCTGGCTCCTATAATTTGTCTGTAGAGTGGGTGTTTATATGGACTTTGTGGTGTGACAGTAAGACTTCACTAGGTGAGCTGATGGAGTCTCCTCTTGCTGCCTCTCCCCACTCTCATTTTGCAAATGCCAGTGGCTTTTGGAGCATTTGTGCTGCTGTAGCTAATCCAGGCTGACCTGCCTGCTTGCTCCCCTGATTTGTTAGAGTTTTATCAGTTAGGGGTTTGTTTTGGTGGTAGTCAGGCTACAGGAAATGCCCGTAACTACCCTCGTGTAAAGAAAAGGGTTTAAACTGCTGTGTTAGAAAGAAATATACAAAAAAAAGAATTTTAATAGTTTACATATAGTGGTGTTGTTTGTGCTTGCATATTACGTTATTTTCTGCAGTCAAATCTCTTTTAAATCATTCATTACTGTATGTAAGGAATTTCTGAGTTCTTTCCTGAGTTGGATTAGTGGGCTGTGATGTTCATTAATTCATGAAGAGCAAGACTTTCTTCTGTGTAATCACATGCTTCTGATTACACACGAGGTTTGGGTGTGGGTTTTTTTTTTCCTCACAAGAACTCTGTACACAGACTATAGCATAACAAGAACTAGTAAATAAAATTGGCCATAAAGCAATAATACTTTAAAAGGAAATCACGTCAAAGCAAGGCAGGTCAAAGCTGTAACCCTGTGCTCAAGGAGAACTGGCAGCTGAGAGACTGCACTAATTCTGCAATAGGAGGAGCTGCAATAGGAGGAAGGAGCAGCCCTCCCAACCAATTTGGAAAAAGTTTGCCTGCTGAGAGATGAACAGTCTGGTCTGCTGGTCAGGCCAGACAAGTGTGTCACTGCAGGGCTGGGAGGGAGAGGGAATGGGGCTCTCGGTGCTGCCTGCGACTCTGGGCAATGTATGTGTGGGACTGTCTCAAGACTTGATAGATGGTGCTAACACTGCAGCTCTGCCCCCCCTTATTGATCAGCTTCTTAGCTGCCCATATATCTAAATAACTGGATTTGAGTGGTGTTCTCTTTCATTTTAAACCAGTTTTTCATATTAAATTGTCTGTAGAGCAGTTCTGCTGTTTTAGTTTCTCTGTTCTAAGTGCTGGGCTTGCCTGGGCCTTCTTTCCATGGAGGAATAATTTAGCGAATATCATGGTTGGCAGCTCTGGACAAAATACAGATCTTACAAACAGTGAAAAAGCCCAAGTGATTGTGTATTCAGCACAGTCAGGAGAGTAGGACGCTGTCCTAACACTGTTTGGCTGTAGGTGAGAGTGGTTGGCCATGCCCAGGGCTGAGCCCTTCACACTCCACATGGACACAGCTACTTACTCTGGGTGTTCTGCAGGGTCTGGCTGCAAACCAGGAGCTGCCCCTCTGTCCTGTTCAGCTGTGCTGCCAGAAATACCTGGCTTAGGCTGGGCCTGAAAAGGTGACCAAGTTTTATACCAACCACAGGAATGCATTCAGCCTTAAAAGTTAAACGTGAGACCAATTGCAGGTCTACTTTCTAAAGTTCCAATACCATCATGATGTCATATACTTTTAGTATATTACTGTGTTATAGTATTTGCATCCTTTTTTGGCGTAATGAAGAAAAAAATGAAGCTGTGTTATAGTGGATATAGTTTTTGTGACTCCATTTTTAAGCCAGATATTTCCCAGACTGGTTTTACAGTCTGAGAGGAGAGATTGTGACTAACATGGAATATTACCTGAATCTTTTACTGGCAAATGATGGCAATTAATGGCAGAACTGAAAACTAGTTAAAGCTCAAGAGCGTTACTAATTTGGATTGCTGCTTCTTACATGGTATATTTCTATGAAACTTTAAGAACAAATTATGTGATAAATACAGAACCACTTGGTTGTAGAAAGCAAATCTAAAGAGAAAAATGTGAATTGCTATCAGAAAATGTTTATATTTTAGAATGTTCTCAAAATCTGTATCAAGAAAGATGAGCCTGGGTTAATTAATAATGCACAATAGTTTTTTACATGGGAATGGAAAACATCTAGGGAAAAAATGAACCTGGTTAGAGAAATAATAATTTAGAATGGGGGAAAAGCTAGAAAATCTATAACCACAGCGAAGTGACGTAACGGAAACCTCTTGGGGTTTTTTTTCTTGTTTTTTGGGAGGTTTTTTGTTTGTTTTTGTTTGGTTTGGTTTAGTTTTTTGGTTTTGTTTGGGTTTTTTTGGTTTTTTGTTAATCTAATGTTATGTACACAGTATAAAATTTTTCTTAACACTTGGTGGTGATGTTAAAAGCTAGGAGACAAAGTTGACTGTTACACATTTTAAGTTCTACCCATTGACCATTTTTTATATAATTATTTTCAACCAAATTTTACCAGTTACTGGTGGTATTTTCCAGGTTGTTTTGTCTATTTGCCATTGGTAAGTAAGAAGGAGCAAGCCAGCTTATATGTGGCCATTGATTAGTTTTTCAACTCAAGGAGATGAAAAATTGCTGCATTTAGACAACTGGGGGCTCACTTGTAGGAATCTGCTATGGAGGGGTCTTTGGGATGGTATGGGGAACAGTGTGTTATTTGGGAGATGCTGTGGCCCAGATGGTTTGTATGACCATGATGACAGGAGTTGCACACTCAAGGAGAGAGGCCAATATTAACATCTGTAACTGGGGGGCACGGGGTTGCTGCTGGCGTGCTTCGCTCTTAAGGCTGTTGGGAAAATTCTTGCTGTAAAACTTTGTTTCTGTTCGCCACGATTTGAGATAGTGAGTGGGAGCCTGGGTTATATCTTTCAGCTGAGCTCTTGGTTCAGCTGCAGTGAGTCCTGGTTGTGAAATACCCTTTTGCTCTGGGTCTCTAACTCAAATATCTTCTGGAGCTCAGATTTTATCCAGCTATTGCATGTAAACATCTCTTATATATAAAAAGTGGTATTGGGTTTAAATGGGGCCGGTGAAACGGCTTTCAGTGAGCTATGATGGATAATGTGCTTATGATTCTCTGCTTCTGTATTCTGGTGGTAGAAGTACAAAATGGAAATGAATGTCTGGCACTGAAATTGTGCAGGAAAAATCAGACCTGCAAATGCATGCAATTTCCTGTCCAGCAGCAGCATTTCTGATATTTTCATTGCATGTATAATCTACTCTGCAGCTGAGGTTTTCTTCAGACTCTTGAGGTGTTTTGTTTTGTGCCAGACTCACAGCAGAAGGCTGCAATACGGCTCTGAAGTTGGGGGCTTGTTTTAAATGGAGCTTGGCTCCTTTTCTACAGAATGCTATTTCTGTTGTGAAGATCATGAGCTTTACACAGGGGCAGAAAGAACTGATAAGAGGAGTGGTATGATTTATTTAAACTGATTTTGTGGCACTTCACATCTCACTGTTTAAAATCCCCTTCCCTGAGCTCCCTTTCCTTCCCCTCTGGTTGAAAGAACGCTCGCTTTGGAAATACATTTTCTTTACAGGAATTCAATGTCATTTAATTGACTACACGGAAAATTGTGAGCAGCTATACATGCTGATGTGTGGGTTTTTATTTATTTTATGCAATTGTAACAAAGCTTAGAGTAGTTGCAATAGTAAAGAATTTTTTTTTTTTTAATTTGGTGGCATTTCAATGTTGAGGCAACAATGACTTCACTTGGTAATTAAACCTCATTTGTGAAAGACCTTTTCCCTATTAATTTGATCCATTAAAGAAACGCTCTTTGAAGCTGGTAGTTAATCTTCCCATTTAAATGGCTAGGTTTTACTCAGATTGGTTACAGCTTAGCTTTAAATAGCAGCTAAAAATAGCCAACTCTTGTGCTGTACAGTTTAAACATCTATCTATAGTAGTAGCCTTTCCAGAAAGGAAACCTGTAGTAAAAGGGAGAGGAGACGCTGCCACTCGGGTAGCACTGGTTGGTTCCAACATCCCCTTTCCCTTGGGTTTTACCCATCAGCTCCAGCTGGCAGCACTTGATGATCTTACTCTGGGATTAATTTTTAACAAAAAGCACTATGGGCTGGATTTGAGCAGCATTTCAGTCAGTAATTAATAATTCAATGGTTGGGAGAAGTTTTGATTGTTCCTGCTGAAGGCTGCTGCCAAGGGTGCTAAAACCTGGCAAAAATCTGGAAACTACTAAAAATATTTTCAAGAACATTAGGCTGTCAGAAAGAAAATACAAGGACTGAAATTCCAACTTGTGAGGTTAGTCTCTATTTTCATCCCTTGAGTTGTCCTTCTCTACGTGCCCTGTGTGATTCACACAAGCCTGACAAACCTGTGGACTTCAAGTGCTCAGCTTGATTGCCAAAGTGGGGGGTTTTGACTTAAGTGTCTGCAGTTGAAAAGGAAGCCATGACAAAACTACAGGAATCTGGGTGGATGGCAACCATTTACTTCCAGTAATTCTCTTTTGAGTTTTGTTGTAGGATGAACATTCTGCAGGTGAAGGGATCTTGAATGGGTAGCTAACAGAAATCAAAGGTATAAAGGTCAATCTGTCTAAGGCAGGAGAATTGCTTGTGCTGCTGTTACAGCTTCAGCTGGGATAGGGTTAATTTTCTTCCTAGTAGCTGGTGCAGGGCTGTGTTTTGGAGAATAATGCTGACAGCACACGGATGTTTAGTTGTTGTTGAGCAATGCTTACCCTGAGTTAAGGACTCAGTTTCCCATGCTGTGCTAGGGAGGAGATGCACAGGAAGGCAGGAGGGGACACAGCCAGGACAGCTGACCTGAAGTGACCAAAGAGATATTCCAAACCACAGAGCGTCAGGCCCAGTGTGTAACCTGGGGGAGTTGGCTGGGCGGTGCTGGGCCCTGCTGTGGGACGGGCTGGGCATCAGTCAAGAGGGTGGTGAGCAATTGCATTGTGCATCACTTGTCTGTCTTGGGTCTTGCTTCTCTCTTTGTGTTGTCTCCCTTGCCATTGCAATTATTGTTTTGTTTCAGTTATTAAACAGTTTTTAAGTTGACCCATGAGTTTTACCTTCATTGCAGTTTTCCTCCCCATCCCACGAGGGTGGGACAGGTAGTGAGCAAGCAGCTTTGTGGTACTTAGTTGTGGGCTGGGGTTAAACCACGACAGTTACCTTGAAATACCTTTGACAAAATAAGAGCTACAGTGAACTCTGTGGTCCAAGAAAGAGGACAAAGAGAATCCAAATGTTTTTTCACCTCCACCCTTAGTTTTCCACCAAGAGAAAAGGTACTTGAGACCTGTCTTCAGTAAGAAGTGTTTAATCAGTCAGGTTAAATAGCTAAAATATTTTTGCAGTATTGTTAAAGGTCAGACTTTTCGTAATGGCTATTTCCAGATATACCTGTATGTCAGGAGCCTCAAGCTTCTCAGACCAAGATATCTATCACTACAACAGGAACATGTGTTGTCACAGGGAAATTCAATATGAAGAAATCTGCAAAATGGGGAAATATTGTCAGATATTTTAGGCTGCCCTTCTGAGGGACATGAGCTTATATTCACAGAAATCAATGGGACTATTGTATGTCCAGAGTTTTTACAACTATAATTCCCATAAATTAGTTTATCAAAGGTCTTTATTATTATTATTATTATGTCAATCTATTAATGTTTCTCATTCCACAGAAACAGTTTTTCTCTGCTGGCAGTGGCAGTAGTAGAAGATGGTGGGGATGGCACAAAGTTTTATTAAGTTGGTAAAAAGGAAAGTAATTGTAAAAGAGATCCTGATAGCTTATTCTGTCTTTTTCATGGATTATTAAACTTCATCCATGTGTCAAGGCATTCATACTTCCAACATCAGTTGTAATGGTATTGTCACACCTGTGTTTCTGCACAAACTAAGCAGGGTTTTGGCCACTGTGGGTAGCACAGCAGGTAAAGGACTGAAAACGCGTTTTTTTGCGGGGTATGTATTTGCTACCACTGTAGAGGAGAGATTCAGATTAGATATTGGGAGGAAGCTCTTTACGCAGAGGGTGATGAGGCCCTGGCACAGGCTGCCCAGGGAAGCTGTGGCTGCCCCATCCCTGCAAGTGTTCCAGGCCAGGTTGGATGGGGCTTGGAGCAACCTGGGATAGAGGAAGGTGTCCCTGCTCATGGCAGGGGGTGGAACGAGGTGATCTTTAAGGTCTCTTCAAACTCAAACCATTCTGTGATTCTTTGGTTCATTATGTCCCAGAGAACATTAGCCTGTGAATTGCTTTGCTCTGTAATGTGGTACCTCTCCCAAGATGTGTCCTAACTAAAAAGAGCTTTTGCACAGATACACAGACTTAGCAACGTGAATTTGGCAGTGGTAGTACATGGTTTTAAGTCTAGTGAAATCTTTAAAAAAGTAATTCCCAAACTGCAGCTGCCTGTGCAAAATGAAGACAGGGTGCCTTCAGAAGATGTAAATGTACAAAAAGAAAGCTGGACAATAATAGTGTGGGGTTTTGTATCATTCATTTAAAAATAAGAGCACATTTATTTCCTCAGAGACCACAGCAGCACTAAGTACTTGTTTGCACCTGCCAAAAATTTGGGGCTGCCATGTGAAAATATTTAGTTCAAAACTCATCTGACCAGATGCATGAGGCAGAAGTGACCTGGTGTGGGTGTTGGGAAAAGGGGGAATTCTCCCTGTTACTGACTGACAGTCTTCACTGTTTCAGTGCTTTCTCTCAGTGAGCTGTTCTTTACCTCATATTCTGGAGGAGGCAGGTCGACAGAGGCAATGGAAGGAGAATGAGTTATTGTTTTCCAGCATAGGGGAGACTCTGGAAGGGCCTTCTCTGGAGAAAGAGTGACTCATAGAGTCTTCACAGAATGTTTTTGGGAAAGGGACTTTCTGGATCACTTGAAAAGCAGCATACCTCATGTTAAATGAGTATCCTTGCTTATCTGACCTGTTAGGTGGGCTTTGTAGGGATGGTAAAATCGGAAGAACTTGAAGAGTGTACATGATACGTGATGCTGGAGCCTTGACCTGGAAATTACCTACTCTGTAATTTGTTGAATGGAATGGACTTGAGGGGTCAGGATTTGGAGGCTGGAGAGCCAGCACTCAAGGTATGAGATAAGCAGGAAGGGTTCTGAGTATGAAAATGTTTGGAGAATGATCTGATCTTCTTGAAAGACTCAGTGGGTTTGAATTTAGTTCTGGCAGAGCCCAACCAGGACAGAAATTGATACAAAGAATTACACGTGCTCTTTTAAACTGAAGTTTGCTTATTCAACTGTGACAACTGGTTGTGTGGCCACTGGGCAACTTAATTTCAAACACACGTTTCACTGAAAGCTCTGTTCCCTATATTAATCCAAAACTTTGTTTCTATAGGATTAGCTCTGAACGCAGGAAAGAGAAGTCGAGGGATGCAGCGCGGTGCCGGAGGAGCAAGGAGTCAGAAGTGTTCTATGAGCTGGCTCACCAGCTGCCCCTGCCCCACACCGTGAGCGCACACCTGGACAAGGCGTCCATCATGAGGCTCACCATCAGCTACCTGCGCATGAGGAAGCTGCTGGATGCTGGTAAGGGAACAACGGGGCACCATCTGGGAGGGACATTGAGGAAGAACCTGTTTGTAAGACCTGTCAGCAGTAAAATAAATGAATGTGTTATTAGCTGTGTCCTTTCTCTGGGAAGGTGGGAGACCTTACAGTAGAAATCAGCTATTGGCAATGACACAGGAAAAATCCACTGCTCAATGGACTTCATTTTTTCCTTTTCTCTTCTGGTGATCCTGGTGGTCTCATCACAGCTGTAGAGTCCTTTTCAGTCTCATTTTACCCTTCTCCCAGAGTTAGATTCCTTCATTTAAACCTCTTTTCCCCCTGAACTTGTTTGTTCCAGCTGTGCTTTCTTGACTGTAGGTATTTAGTGCAAGGTTGACTGAGCTAGCTATAGTTGTGTCCCCTTAATAGAAACTGCAGGGAATAGTTTTTTAAATTGTGTTTCTGTGGTGTGCTCCAGTGTAGGTGAAGTTAGCTGAGGATATGTTGTCTCTGCAGCTACACTTGCCCATGCAACTGCAGGAATATCTGAGTCAGGTTGTGAACCAGTAGCTGATAGCCTGCCATGCGTGCTGTACTGGTTATTTGTGCTCATGCATGTCTGCCTCTACTGTATGGAGGATTAACTTCAGTAGCCAGACTCTGAATCTCTCCCAGAAAGCCCCTGAGAGAAGTTTATAATGCCTTTTTGAGGTGGCTGGTAAATTTTTTGCCACATAGATCTTTTCCTGAAGGTGGAAGGTTTATTGGTTAATATGTAGCAGCTCAGATTTTCACTCATTCTGATTTTCTGTGATTTCTGATAGCTTTACTAGAGCTTGAAGAATTGAACTGATCATTTATCTAAATGATTTATACTGGTTTTGAATGGTCCTGCAAGATTGACTCTTTGCAGATTGGTGCCAGAAGTCATTCCTGATGGTAAGTGAAGAATGGCTGGTGTTTGCTTAAACAAAAATGTGGTACTGCTTGCAGGTGAGCTGGAGACAGAAGCCAAAATGGAGAAGGAACTGAACTGTTTCTACTTGAAAGCTCTTGATGGCTTTGTCATGGTTCTGTCTGAAGATGGGGACATGATTTACATGTCTGAAAACGTGAACAAGTGTATGGGACTCACTCAGGTGAAATACTGACATTTCCTATGACTGTTTCAAAAAGCTCTTCTATTTGTGCGTATGTGAATATAAACACCCATATACCTCTTAATTTTTGCAGTTTGAGTTGACGGGGCACAGTGTATTTGATTTCACTCATCCATGTGACCATGAGGAGCTGAGAGAAATGCTTACACACAGAAATGGTGAGAAGAAAGAAAAAAAAGTCAATTTAATGTACTTATGGATAGTTTCTGTTGGCATTTATGCAGTTGGCTATCTGCCAGAAAATGGTGTTGAGTTAAAAAGCTAGGATGTTTTTATTTCTTAAATCTCAAATTAAACCTTGTTGAGAGACACTAACAGGAATAACTAAAATGCTTTGGCTATATCCTAATTATAGGAGCAATGAAACTTCATTAGTATTCTTTAATATAACAAAATTAATGACTGAAATGGAGTTCTTGAGGGATGAAAGAGTAAGTGCCTACAGGAATAAAATTAGAGGTGGGTTGAATGAGAATGGCTTTAAGCAATTGCAGTAGAAGAACGTGGAGAAGCTCATTTGGTGCATTTGTCTTGGTCTGGAATTGCCTTTACAGGACAGCTGAAAACAAATGCTTTCTTCCAGAAATCTGTGGTGGTATACCAAAGACAAAAAACCATACTGTATTTTAATTTTAGGACACCAAGAAACTAATCTGGGAATACTTGAACAGCCCCAGAAAGGGCTTTGGGGTTGATGCTTCTCTGTACCTTTTAATTGGGGCATGAAATTGGTATCTTTTCACAGATTTCTGGCTCCTCTTTTCTCCATCTGAGGGAGCAGAACACAGTGTTTACATGTTCTGTATACTTTGAAATTTAATAATTGCCCATGAATTACAGCTTTTGTGTCTTCTCAAGATTTGATAAAGGCTATAAAGACCTGGCAGCCTGCATGCCTCCAAACAAATCTGCTTTACTCAGTAGTTAGAAGCCTAAAATCTGACCTCTCTACTTTCTCTTTCATCTGGACTCTGAATCCAGATAGTGATAAAGTAATAAATCTGACCTCTGCTTTCTTGTAGCACTGTAAATCTTACATTGTCATCCTATTTAACTCTGTGGAAAGTACCTGATAAGATACTGTAGCATTAAGGGCCCGACTTGGATTTTGTAAGCATTTTGTAAACTTGTCTGCCCTTAGAATTGAAGTATTTCTAAGGCTAGATTAGACTTCGCCTCTGCCTCCCCCTTTGGAATACAGTAATGCATCTTGGGGATGGGGGAAAAACTTCCCTAAAGCAGTGTGAAAAACCTGGTTTTGTTGCAAAAGCTTATTCTTAAAAATGTCGTATCACTGAGTTTCGTGCAAACCATCTCAAGCATGTCTAAATTGGCCAGACTGGAATCAGATGTCTGGAAAGCATTATTACAAAAGCTGTTTTGCAAATGATGTTGGCAGACAGAAGTCTAAGTTACAGTAATAATAGTACATTTTTATATTTATTAGTATTCCCAGGTTATCTTCTACTGCAGCTCTTACATCAGTGGAATTATTTTGGTTTTGAATTGAGTATCAAATATTCCCCTTTGGGACTGTACAAGTGCAAGTGAATATAAATGCGACTGGCAGAAACAGAACTGCATTCTCGTTTTATGAAGCTGCTTTTTAAACTTTCAAAGCTGGCCATTTTAAAAAATAATGTCCGGTGCTGAATCAGACTTGAAAGTTCCTCCATCTTTTACAGCTGCTTCTCCAAGCAGAGCCTCAAGCATCAGGGCTTGGTAACAGTAATGTGTCATCTTCAGCTATCAATTTCTAGACTGGTTTATCTTTTAAAACCTACTGAATTAAATAAGTTTTTGCTGCTTCTGTGAACCCTGCTTAGTTTCTCCCCCACTTCCTCCATTTTTGAGGTTGATTTAAAGTAGCATAAAATATGCTTGAGCCTTTTTTTTGCCTCTGCAAGAAGCAATAAGCAAGCTGGCATAGGGACTTTAACATTTTTCTAATTAATTTTGTCAAGCCAGTAGCTGCAGTGCAAGTCACCGTGAAGAATTTCATAGCTGCTATTGTCTGTGGAGAATGAGAGCAAATTATTGTATAAACTTGTATCAGAAATAAGCTTATGTGTTCTAAACTTCCCCCTCTGCCATGATTTGGTCCTTGGTCTTTAGCAAGCCTCAGCAAACTGGCTCTTCCACTGCTCCTTGTCCTGGGTGCTGTATGTCCTACATTGTGAGCTGCTTGCAGCTCTCCTGATAGCATCAGTTACATTTTCTTTGCCCACAATAGTGTAACTAGTAATTGACTCTGCAAGGATCTCCCCTGTACAGGCAAAAACTTAAAGCCTGCTGGTAGCAAATGAGGCTAAAAAAGAAGTGCCACAAATGTTGATTTGTATTAGGGTTTTTTGACTTCTTTTTCTCCCAAGAATGTTAATAATGTGTTTAAAAACTTGGTCCCTGTTTACTCCAAGAGTGTAAATCACTGTGGAAATATTTGGATGCATATAAGCAGCTGAGCTGTTAATTTTGAATTGAAAAACTTGCAGTCCTGAAGAGCAACCAGATCAATACTTGGTTGGAACCTCCTCATAGTGAGTTAGTGATGCATTTCAGTGGACCCACTTCAACAGGGCTTCTTATTCTGCACATGCTTTTCCTATTCTCCATTACAATTTTAAAATATATTAAATGTCCAGTTGGTCTCTCTTTCTTCCTTCTCCTTTTTCCTGAAATCTGGGAGCGTGGAACTGATTACAAGTACAATCCTGATCTTAAAACGTTGAAACTGGGCTACATCAAAAGCTTCTCTTGTGAGGACAGGCTGCGAGAGAGCTGGCATTGTTCAGCCTGGAGAAGAAATGGCTCTGGGGAGATCTTTGAGTCCCTTCCTGTACCTAAAGTGGCTCCAAGAGAGCTGGAGAGGGACTTTTGACAAGGGCCTGGAGTGACAGGACAAGGGAAAATGGCTTCCCACTGACAGGGCAGGGTTAGGTGGTTTTTGAGAAGGAATTCTTGGTGAGGGTGCTGAGGGCCTGGCACAGGGTGCCCACAGAAGCTGGTGGCTGCTCCATCCCTAGCAGTGTTCAAGACCAGGTTGGACAGGGCTTGGAGCAACCTGGGATATTGGAAGGTGTTGGAGGAGGGTTGGAATGAGATGGTGTTTATGGTCCCTTCCAACCCAAACCATTTTATAACTCTATGAAACTTCAGGGGTTTTTTGTCTACTTAGTAGTAAAACTTGTTCTGAAAAATGTCTTTATCAGAAGTGCTATTAGGTGTATGAATACTTTTAGGGGGTTTTTTTTTGGGTCTTCCCTTATAGTTCTATAATGTGTTTGTGAAGGTTTTTTTATGCCTTTGGAGGATGATCTGAGAGTTTTAAGAATTAGTTTGCTGTTTGCTTCTGCTAGGTCCTGTGAAAAAGGGCAAAGAGCAAAACACGGAGCGCAGCTTTTTTCTCAGAATGAAGTGTACACTGACTAGCAGGGGAAGAACAGTGAATATAAAGTCTGCTACATGGAAGGTAACTAATGCAAAGAAGTATTTGCATAGTTTGGCAGCTTCCTCTTCAGATGTCATAACACTGTATTTTAACATTTTTACTTCATGTAACGAGCATGAGTTTCACTAAGTACTTTATAATTTAATAATTGTGCTTCGTTATGCTGAATTTTAATGCTGAATACATGACAGAGGGAACTGAAACAATGTTTTAAAACTAGTTTTTCCAAATTCTTTTAATGAATTTTCCATTTTAAACTAGAGGTCATTTACTTACAAACAATTATAATTACCAAACGTTTGCATAAAGCCTGCTCTGGGAAAAAAGTACTTGACATCACTTATGCTGATCCCTGATTTCTTTTGATTTGACACTGAAAATGTGACAGTTGAGGTCTCTCTGAAGGACTTCAATACCATTCTTTTGAAGCTGCTGGCTCTCCCTTTTGTAACAGTTGGAACAAAAAGAGGCCAGCCCGATAACTTTCTGCAGTGAATGCATTTTCTCCTCTGGACAAAGTAACCTTTTACTGTATCCAGTGGATTATGGTTTGCAGTTCTCTTTTATGATATGAATTTGATTATTCTGGATCAAACAATTTCTTTGCTGCTGTCTGTGAACTACTTCTGCTTCAGAATGTTTAAAAGAAGACCCCACAAAATGCAAAAGTTCTTGTCTGTTGAAGAATGTGTTTGATCTCTGTCATCACCTCTGCAGAATATCTAAAATGGGGGTTGCTCCTATTACCATAACTTTTAGATTTAAATTGTGAGATACCTTTTGATGAGGCAGCTGCTCATCAGAGTTGTCATTACTGTGACCAGAAAGAAGAGTTCACAGAAATGCAGCAATGGTGTTGCTTCAGCCGGTGCTGAGGAAGGAGTTGGGCTGAGAACCCATCCCAGGATGTATGGGGTGAGGAAGAGGACACTGCTGTCCCTTGTCACTCTCCCCTGGAGGGGTGGGGAGGGGAAGGACTTTGCTTGGGTTGTGCTGGTGGAAATAGGATTGTGTTGTCTGACAGACCAGACCTCGTCTCTTTCTAAAACTCCACTCCCCCATAGGTGCTGCACTGCACTGGCCACATCCGTGTGTATGACACGTGTGGGAACCAAACTCACTGCGGATACAAAAAGCCTCCCATGACCTGCCTGGTGTTGATCTGTGAACCTATTCCTCACCCATCAAACATTGAGGTCCCCCTGGACAGTAAAACGTTCCTCAGTCGTCACAGTCTTGATATGAAATTTTCCTATTGTGATGAAAGGTAATATATATGATTTATACTGTAAAAAATAATTCGTTTGAAGGATTTGCAGGGCTGGTACATGTTGGCTAATGTTTACCTTCTCAATAAGTTTATTCATTTCGACAGTGCAATCATTGATGGTATACTTGGGCTTTTCCTAACTGATCAGGATGTCTTAGAAGGCAGATTCTTAGACCTAAGGAGGATGCAGGATTATTACTTACAAATAACGAAAGGGACTCTTAATACGGGCAGATAGTGACAGGACAAGGGGCAATGGTTTTAAACTGACAGAGGGCATGCTTAGATTAGATATTAGGAAGAAATTTTTGACTGTGAAAATGCTGAAGCCCTGGCACTGAGATTGCGCAGAGAAGCTGTGGCTGCCCCATCCCTCGAAGAGTTCCAGGCCAGGTTGGATGGAGCTCTGAGCACCTGGTCTGGTAAAAGGTGTCCCTGCCCATGGCAGGGGTTTGGAACAAGATGATCTTTAAGGTGCCTTCCAACCCAAGCCATTCTATGACTGTGAATAAATCCTTTGCCTTCAGTTAACTGCCCCTTTAAATTGGTCTTTACTATAATGGCAGTGATTAAACTGAAATGAGAAGATTCTTCCAGACACTGAAAAAGCAGGATTTTACGTTTGTCAAAGATGGGGCATTTTGGTGACTGAAAAGAGTGTGTGTGTAATAATTGTCAGATGTATTTTATTGCTACTGGTTCCCCCTCTCTCCCTTCCTCAGGAGATCAGTGCTTTTTTCTGTCAAAAAACCCCCAGATGTTCAGCTGTACTTTTAATGCAATCCATCTGCTGTTGAAAAATGAGTTTTTGTGTTCTGGTACAAATCAGGGGTGTAGTCAGACACATCAGACTGATTTTCCTATCCTCTGGGAGCTTAGCTTGAAAAATTTGATAAATGCAAATGAAGGAAACAGTCAGCTAAATATGTTTTTGTTTGGGGTTGGTTTGTTTCATTTTTTTGTTTGTTTTTAATTCGATGTTATTTGTTACTTCCCATTTCCTTTAGTTAATAACAAAAGTGAATTTCTAGTTAGTTGTTGCAGTTAGATGCAGAAAGAGGTTGATGCAGGTAGTTTCTGACCTCTGCAGTAACAACCTTTCTAGGACTGATGGTGTCCCATAAAAGGTACTTATTTTGTCACATTCTGCATGTAGAATGGGGCAAAATACAGGCAATTCCCTGGTAAAGCACTGCCCTCTAGAGACTAAAGAAATCCCAATTGCCTTAAAAGCAGGCAGCACTGGAGTGGGAAGAGTACATCTGATTCCTAATTTCTCTTAGTTCCATGATTAAAATAGTTGAAGCATATCTTTGTTATTCTGTTAAATTCTTATATTTGCCTATGCTGGTCTGTAAGTAGCTGGTCTACCTTGAAGCAAAAAGAATAAAAATGACTAAAAACTAGGGATTTGTTTAATCCTATCCCACTACATGATTTATAAATACTCAGTGAGAAGTAAAATCCTATGCCTGCTGAAATTTCTCTTTTAAAGAAGCTCAAAATATCAATTTATTTCAAAATGAAAAGTCACAGTAAACCAGATTTACTGCTGATATATCTGGAAGTGATTCTTAAGGTTTTTTTAGATGTGCAAGCATCCAAATGCTCTGGTGTTTGTACTGACCCGTGTCTGCTTTCACGTAGCAATTTTTTCCGTTGTTTTAAAGAATTACAGAGTTGATGGGGTACGAGCCAGAGGAGCTCCTGGGTCGCTCAATCTATGAGTACTATCACGCACTGGATTCTGATCATCTGACCAAAACACACCATGACAGTAAGTAAAAACTGAATTTAAAGCCCTCAAACTACAGGAGATGAGAGACAGCCCTGGGGGAAAGCAGCAGAAGAACAAGGGCTTTCTTTTAGTTGCAGATATGAATCTGCAATGAATACTGACCTCAAACAGTTCTGGGGATTTTCTACCTGTAATTAAAGCTGGTGTCCTTTCTGCTTTTAGTGTTCACAAAAGGGCAGGTGACAACAGGACAGTACAGAATGCTGGCCAAACAAGGTGGCTATGTCTGGGTTGAAACTCAAGCAACTGTTATATACAACACTAAGAATTCTCAACCACAATGCATAGTGTGTGTGAACTATGTGTTGAGGTAAGTTGAGTGGACTTCAGTGTTCTTTGTCACCATTTTTACTAAAGACAAAGTCAGATTCTGATGGCACTGATCCCCTGTTGAGTAGGTTATGATGTTACCGTTCCCTACCAGGGAAATTTTTCATAGAGTACTGCCAGTCCTAGGATTAGAAATTCTATTGAAAACAAAACACTTTTTTGGTCTAGTGATGTCAGTAGATGATCTCTGCAGGCAAATGAGTGTAGAACCAGTCTCTGCCGTATGATTGGAAGCACTTGAAAATTTGTGTGCATTCTAAACAACTCTCTAATCTTTGTCCCAGGTCTGGAGCAGTTAATTCCACTAATAACTTTGTCATGGAATTAGAGCAGCAGTAGGGGTGTCAATCCCATCTATCTTTTTCTTCCTTAGAACTCTTTCAATTGAAAGCTTCAGCTGAGGGCAGACTGGTTGACTATTCTTCTGCAAATATCTAATAGTCCTAAAGTGGTTTTTCAAAACATCAGGGAATGTACCAATATAAATCTATCAAGAAATTGCATATTCATTTAAAACAAAGAAAAGTAGTTTAAGAAATATCTTTCTTGCATTTTTTTAATCTCTTCCTATTTCAATGCTTTTAGAAAAGCGTTTTTATGTTTGTTACTTTTTTTTGATAGCACCACAATTAGTGCTTGCTTTGTTACTTTCGAGGAAAAAATGAGGAACAAAAAAAATTTTTTTTAAAGCTCTTATCCTGGTAATTTTGTGGGATATGTGTGGTGGGGTGTTTTTTGTTTGGTTTGGTTTGAGGTTTTTGGAGCGGAGAGTGGGTGGGTTTCAACCTACAAAACTATTAAGCCAGAATTTATTCTTGTTAGCTGTTCTTTAACAGTCATCTTCCTCTCTGTCTGACAGTGGAATTGTTCAGAAGGACTTAATTTTTTCCCTTGGACAAACTGAGTGTATGCTGAAACCAGTGGAGTCTCCTGACATGAAAATGACCAAAATATTCAGTAAAGATGACCTGGATGATACCAACAGCCTATTTGAAAAACTTAAACAGGAACCAGATGCTTTAACTGTGCTGGCCCCAGCTGCTGGAGACACAATTATCTCTCTAGATTTCAGCAGTAATGGTGGGTGTGTGTTTAAATTAGAGAGCATGTTAATTAGCAAAGTAACTGTTTTACAATAGATTTCAAAAAATAACCTCCCAGTACCACTTGCCCAGTGGTATTTCAGCTGCTGTTTGAATTTAATGAGGTCCATAGACACGCACAGTACTGTTACTTAGGTTGATGGTTTCTTTTAATTTTTGTAGAGTCTGATGAACAACAATGTGATGAAGTTCCTTTGTATAATGATGTAATGCTCCCCTCATCCAGTGAGAAATTGCAGAATATAAATATGGCAATGTCCCCACTACCTGCCTCTGAAACTACAAAGCCACTTCGTAGCAATGCTGATCCTGCACTCAATAGAGAAGTTGTATTAAAGCTGGAGCCAAACACAGAGCCACTCGAACTTTCTTTTACCATGCCTCAGGTGCAAGAGCAACCAACCAGCCCTTCTGATGCAAGTACCAGCCAAAGTTCACCTGAGGTGAGTTTCGTAATTTGGATGTGCTGTCATTAAAATGGATGTGCTGTTGGGGCTTGTGGGGCAGATCTGGTTAAGGATGCAGCCAGGACAGGAATTGGAAATTATTTCTACCTTGTGACTTAAGCACGCACCATGATCTGAAGAAACTGATAAATTTTCATATCTTTTCATTAAAGTGGGTCTTGCAAATGGATGCAATACTATCTGATAGAAATAAGGAGAGCTTGGGATTGGTCTTTTTTCATTTGGTTGGTTCAGACACAACTTCCCTAAGCAGCAAAGTAGTTGCAGTAAATTACTGTAGAGACTGCTTCCAGGTTGCAGCTAAGCAAGTGCTTCCCAGGTGGGGTAAATTTGAATGTGTACAGACAAGTGTGTTTTCCTTTCCCATTTTAATTTTGTGTAGCAATAGCTTGGGATTAGTTGCTACATTAGAACATTTTGCAGAGAATCTGTAGGTAACAGTGCCAAGTGATGCAATGACAGAAACCTAAAACTGTGCTTAAAATGTTTTCACAGCCCAGTAGTCCCAACGACTACTGTTTTGATGTGGATAATGATATGGCCAGTGAATTCAAACTGGAATTAGTGGAGAAACTCTTTGCCATAGATACAGAAGCAAAAAATCCATTCTCTACTCAGGTAATGTACAGTAACTTAAAGTTCTTTACCATGTTATTCTGAGTGTACTTCTTTTCCTTTTTAGAACATTTTCAGGAACCTTCTTCTCTTTTTATGTAATATTCTGATTAAAGTGCAAAAAAAAAAAAAAATTGTAAAGATTTGGTAAAAGGAAGAGCTTTGATGAAGTCATAGCTGAGATTTCTTCCACACCGATAAGTTCCACCTCTTGTCTCTTCCAGGAAACCGATTTAGATTTAGAGATGTTGGCTCCTTACATCCCGATGGATGACGACTTCCAGCTGCGCTCCTTCGATCAGCTGTCCCCGCTGGAAAGCAGCTCCTCCAGCTCTCCGAGTGCAGGCACCATGCCCCTGTTCCAGCAGAGCCAGCCAGCAGCGGGCTCTGCAGAGGAGATGAAGCCGGCGGAGCGCACAGACGAAGTGCAGACCATCATTGTCCCCTCCTCGCCCGTGCGCGGGGTCACCGAGTCCAGCAGTGCCCCTGCCTCACCCTACAGCGGCAGCAGGAGTCGGACTGCCTCTCCCATCAGAGCGGGGAAAGGAACGGCAGATCAGGTGGAAAAGCCTTCTCCAGGAGCACCTAGCTTGCTAACAGTCACTCTGAATAAAAGGTATTTTAAAAGTGCAGTTTAAGCCCTGGTGTCTTTTCAAGGAATTAGCTATAAATTCTGCCAGCTGTTGTGTGTTCATCCTCAGTGTTCTTCAGAGTAGAAATTGAGATGTTTAAATTTGGACATGTCAAACAAGTCTTTTTTTAATAGTGAACTCCCCTAAAGTTAATTTCAAGGTAGCTTTTACCTAAGCACCTCATGTAAAAGGCAGCCACTGTAAAAATTCTTTTCTGCTCTTGTTGCTGATGTGCAGCCTTTATAAAACTGCAGCAGGCAATTTACAGGTAGTTACACCCACACAGTATTTCTGGTGCTTTCCTTGTCCTCTGTGTTAGAGGTAACTATAGTCTATGCTACAGATATTACAGATCTCAGATATACAGATATCTGTAAGCAATAGATACTGCTTTTCAAACTAAATGTGTTTCGTGATGGACTGTGGTGCCTGTAGTAGATATTTATCACAACAGAAAACTATATTAAGTCAAACATGAGATTTGTGATATGTAAAAGATTTATCTGTGCATAGAAATATTCAGAATGGACTTTCCCTCACCCTTCCTTCCTTCTTTTCTGTTGAAAGTGAACTGCTGAACTTTTATGCTTTTTTTTCTGCAGATGTAAAATTTTTTGTTAAAACTCATTCTGAGCTTCACAGCGAGATTAAAGGCTAACATTTGCTATGCTCTTAGAAAATGATTGTTGAAACAAGTCAATTTATGAACGAAAAGTAGTGGAGTTCATAAATTCAGTTCTGTGATGTTGTGTATATAAGTGTCCATGACAGAAGAATGGCTTGAGGAAAGTAGAAACATCTTAACAGCCTGAATCAATTTTTCTTAGATCTACTGCACTGGATGAAGAACTAAATCCAAAGATGCTAGCTTTGCATAATGCTCAGAGAAAACGAAAAATGGAACATGATGGTTCACTTTTTCAGGCAGTTGGAATTGTGAGTTTTGTTTTACCATTTTAAAATATTCACTTTTAACATTGCAATTTCTGAAATGAGGCATCAGTGCAGACTCCTGAGTTGAGCTGTTGGTAAGCAGTGGAATCTTGGGATGAGAGATAATTGATAGTGAAATTTTTATATATATGTATACACACACACATATATATGTGTATATATATATATATGCAGATACTCCACTTCTAGTTCTCTTTTACTGTCAGCTTTTCAAAAGTGCCCTCTACACCCAAGTACATTTCTTGATTAGGTAGAAGATACTCTTCTGTGAACATACACGTTTCTTTAGTAGAATATGCACAAATGTAAGACATCACATTTAAATGTGTAATTGCTGTATTTATTTAGCTTTTGAATTCAAACTCAGTTTTCGTATTTGTTGACACTGGCAATTAGTGTTCTTATGCTTCTTCCTATGCTTTTACTTTTCCATTGGGTCTGAGATTCCCTCACTTAATCAGATAACAAGAACCATCTGAACTGTGAGGGAAGAGAACTCCTGTAATAACCTAGCAGATGTCTATTATTGCCACTCCCTTTCGTGCATGCTCTCTCTAGAATTACTGTGGGCACCTGGGAGTAGCTCATGTTCATCTGTCCTAGCTATTCAAAAGAAACTTTGTAGATACTCCTAGATTTGTGTCACTTGACTGGGGGTGGTCCAGCTTGTTATTTTCTGCAAGGGTAGGTTATCTCCATAATCTTTGTCTCTCATTGTCAGTTCTCAGTATTTTGAAACCTTGAGCTTTGCCACTGCACACTGTTCTCTCTCTTGTCTTCACTGCAAATTCCCACTTCTCGAGTTTTGGGAAGTCTTAGTCTTAAGTCTTAGTTCCTCTACTGCAATGCAGCCTTTGAACTTTGTTTCTTCTCTACTGGGCTACCTCCTAGTTGTAGTCATCTACCATATCTTACAGTGCAGGATTATTTTTCCTCTGAACTCTCCTTACTCCTGTACTAGCATTCTAGTCTGGGCATAAGACAAATCAGTTTTTCTATGCAATTTTTATGCTGTTGTTTTCATTTGCTAAATGCTTTGCACTTCCATGCATGTTGTTCTCCTGCTTCCAGAAACCCTGTAAGAATTCACAGCTCTGCAAGAAATGTTACTGCCTTCCACTGCCCTTTCCTCATGCAGTGGTGCTACAGCCGTCATAGTGTTGCTGATAAAATATTCAAAATACCATGAGATGTCATTAAATACACAGAACACAAGCAGCTCAGTATTAACTGCTAGAATAGTGTTCAGGCTTCTGTGCTTAGTGCCAGTTTAATGCTTACAGGTTCAGACTTCATCCTTTGCTAAACCTTTTTCTTTTGTCTGTATTTGACAAAAGTGTTATAAATATTTTGATGGTTTCTCAGAGTCAGAAGCTGAATTTCCATGAAGCTGGGTCTTAGTGGAGTTATTTTAAGCAAGTGCTTTTGTTGTTTGGCTCCTCTTCACAGTGGATTTCTCGGAAGATATCACACATGCAGAAGAAAAATTATGTTCAATCCAGGCTTAGAATACACGCTACTCTAGGATTGTACAAACACTTGCCACAACTTCTTAACTCTAGGGAAGTGGGATGTATTTTGCAAAGAGTGAAAATAAGTGAAGACCAAAGTTAAATACTACTTCAGCTTTCTAGAAAATGGGAAAATTAGACAATAACAAGACTGGTTATAGTAAGGTTATAAAATAATGACATAAATTGTTACACTGGAACAGTTACAAGCCATATCTTTCTTAACATGAAGGGTTGGAATGCATTCATGGTAAAAAAGAAGCAGCAGCAGCAGTGTAGGTAACTAATCTCACTATGAACTGAAGTTCTGAGTTAACTATAACTTTTACTATACAGCTCTTTTGGCTTGCACGGGTGTTTTATAACCTGAAAACATACGTTCTTCACTATTTTAAGTGTTGAGGATAATGGCAGTGTTCTGAAATACCTTCTCTTCTTTTTGCAGCAGTCAGTAACTAGAAGACCAAACTTTGCAGATTCAAATACTTTTGCCAGCAGACTTGATACTAAGATGGTGCTTTTTCCTTCCATCCCATCTGTTTCAGTGGCAGCTTCTTCTTCCTTATCCCAATTATATGAAGCCCTTACAGCTTCCTAATCTCCATATCTTCTGTTCTGCTGTCAAAACAATATGCTAAGGAACCATATCTGCACTAGACTGGTGTAGGACTGCATTTTCCACAAGGCTTGGGTCAGGTGGCTTGGTGGCAATAACTGGAGTGCAAGCAGAATTTACTAAATATGTAGATAGAATCGACCTACTGAGGTTCCTGACTCTCTTGCCTACACTATTAATTCCAGTGCAGAAAGCCATTAGACACTCCAGCGAAAACCTGATGCTTAGTCACCCCAGAGCAGTGGTAATTAAATGGGTGTGTGTATGTACATGTACAGGCTAATCTTGAGCAGGATAACTGATGATAACCAGGATTTTGTAATTGTTTTCTGTAAGGGAAGTAAAGTCTTGAAATCTATTCAGTTTTCTGTTAAATAATTTTCCTGCTAGTGTACTTGGAAATATATTTCTCCCCAAATTCTGAACAAAATCCACTTCTAATGTAGGCATTGTTAAAATTTGTACTTAGAGACGGGATCTCTTTAATTTGGAAGAGGGACGTGGAGGGATACAAAGACACAATATTCACTAAAGAAGATTAATTTTATTTCTTTCTAGGGGTCTTTATTCCAGCAGACAGGTGACCGTGGAGGAAATGCATCACTTGCTTGGAAACGTGTAAAGGGATGCAAAACAAATGGTCACAGTGGAGGGGAGCAAAAGACAATCATTCTACTATCAACTGGTTGGTATCTTCCTTTCCTAGGCAGAGGGGGTGGAGGGGGCTGTGTGAAGGAGAATAGAGTCTCCAGAACTATCCAAACGTAGCTCCCTGTGAACAGCTCCAGGAGAGGTTAAAGCATGGTGAATAAAGTGCACTTTTTCTCCTTCCCCTCCTTCTTTAGACATAGCGAGTAAACTTCTAGGGCAGTCGATGGATGAGAGTGGACTCCCCCAACTCACGAGTTATGACTGCGAAGTAAACGCTCCCATACAAGGCAACAGAAATCTGCTACAGGGGGAAGAACTGCTCAGAGCTCTGGATCAAGTTAACTGAGCTTTCACAAAACTTGCTCCTTTTTTGGACACTGGTGAATCATCACCTAAAGCAGTCTATTTATATTTTCTATATCTGATTTTAGAAGCCTGGCTACAGTACTGCACTAATTCAGTTAGTTCAGTTTTGATCCCCTTTCTACTTATTTTGACAGTCTTTTTAATATGTTCTTTATGTAACAATAACTCAAACTATAGTGCATTTTTATAATTCTTTGGTACATACACTTTTAAGTCCATTACATTTAAAACACACTTGCAATAGCAGCTTTGAAATATGCACCTGATTTAAAAAAAAAAATATTTATTTTTTGGCTGGGGAGTTGGTCACCAAAACTTATCATTAGTAAAATGTCAACACAGGAAAAACTGGCAATACTTCCATCCTGCTTTTCATAGGTAGTTGGAAGACTTGTGCTCTCTTACTCTTTATGTTCAAGTAAGTTTTTTTTATGTTAATAGTTTTTATAAGAAACAACAATGCTTTGCAGTGGTGCATTGTAGCCACAATCGCACAATATATTTTCTTAAAAAATACCAGCAGTTCCTCATGCAATATATTCTGCATTTATAAAAACTAGTTTTTAAGAAGAACCTTTTGTTTGCCTATGAAAACATGTTTAAACCTGGATTATGTCATTATTTTAGTCACGTTGTAATATAAATTGTTCTTAAATGCTGTCTTATGCTTTTGACTTCAGTGAGTGTGGTTAGTCAAAGGAAAGGCTTTATCTGGAAAGGGCTAGCAGCATTTTATTTGGATACGTTCTCAATTTAGAGAAAGTTTGATGTTCTTAAGGTAGTCACTTTGCCAGCTTAAAAAAAAGAAAAATCCCTGCCTGTAGTTGTTGAAGTTAATGCTAATATTGTGTATGATCTTAAATCTAAATGTTCAGCTTACCCTGTGTGGTATAGGTGATATTTCAAGCAGATTGTAAAACATCTTGCATTGTTAGCAAACTTTTATCTAGTACATCATTGAGTTGCTCAATATTTTGATGTTTTGGTTTTATGCACCTTGTTGCTATTAACATCCATATGTTTTCATGTAGATTTCAATAACTTGAATATATTTAGAAGCCTTTTTATTTAGAAATATATAGTTGTCACAAACATCTTATTTTCCTATATGTACTGTACAAAACCTTCATTCACTCATTCTTTTTGCTCTTTGTGGTTGGATCTAACACTAACTGTATTGTTTTCTTACATCAATAAACTATATGTGGACCAGGCCCCCTTGGGGAGTGTGTTATCTGAGAGAAATGAGATAATTTATATTTTTGTTAGTGGTTATTGTTCATCCGTGTTCCCTTTTTAACTTAGAGTTGATTGGAAATCACTGCTTCCTTATTTTGATTGTAACATCTCTGCGTTAATTATTTGAGCCTGTTCAGTACTGAAGTCTCCTAGACAGTGTTGTACTACCACTCGCCAAAGACATTACACTTCTCAACCTGTAATCACACCAGTGAGCAAACCTGGCAGCGAGGAGGCAGCAGTTTTGTTTTACTTTAGAGCAGCAAGAATTCATCTCTATGAACAGCTTAAAGGCTTGTCTCTGGAAGCTTTATCAAGGTAACACAGGAAAGCAGGAAAAGGTAAAATTCACAGGAATGATAGATCTGAGATGGATTTTTATCACAAAACTCCATGATTAAAAAATTAAGCTGGTACCTGGTAAAACCTGTTCCACATTTTTGTGCTGTTGACCCAGTGACTTTCCTCATTTTGCTATCATAAAGCACGATGCTACTGGTAACCCTGTGTTGTATAAATATGGTCAAGATATTCTGTGCATTCTCCAAACTATTTTTAAAAAACTTATCTCAATATAAGTAATCAGTTGAGGAGCGTCACAGGAATTACTTTGGTTTTATGTTGTAAACTTTTTGGTTTCATTGCACTGTTTTGAAATCAATGTCACAGTACATAAGCGTAACCTGTTCTCTAAAATTACTCTTGCACTGAAAGGAGCGCTTTTCAAACTGCCACAACCATATGAAACTAAAAGGAGACTATTAACAAAAAAATTATAAGTCACTGGCAGCAGAAGATAGTTGCACACTTGTTAAAGTTTTGGGTAAAAGTTGCACAGAGAGGAGAAGGTGTGTAGGGGGAGTCAGCTGCAACTGAAGCTTCATGCAGAGAACATTTTCACTAGTAAACATTTTTAATGCATTTTTAATAGATAAAAGCAGCAGAGCTCCTCCCTGCCTGCTGTGTCTGGGCTGGCATTCTTTTCATGTAATTTCTTTCTCTGTCAGCAGTTAGGAGGTTTAAATAGTGAAGTCTGGTTAAGCCCCTGCTGTTTAGGGCACCCCTGTTGCCTAGCTCTGCATGGATTGATGTGGTGCTGTGGTGAAGTCTTGCAGGCAGGTGAAAAGTGCAGCTGGGTTCTACTTTTGTACTGCCCCACCACACTTTGAGCTGGCCTGGGAGGGTTTATCCCTTTGCATGCCCAAGAGAAAGGTCAGAGGTGTTTTGCTGCTCTCTTGGCTGTGTTTTGGAGGAGCCTGACCTGTTTGGATCTGTCAGGTTCTCTTCAGTGCACTAAGAGGGCAGAAAGTTTTCAGACTAAAATCCATGTTAAAAAGAGAAGGAAAACTGAAGTGATCCACATGATTTATGGTCATGAACCTGCTGGAGTCAGAGAGTGGTTTAGGTTGGAAGGGACTTTAAAGATCATTTTGTTCTTACACCCCTGTCATGGGCAGGGATACCTTCCATGAGATCCGGTTGCTCAGAGCCTCATTCACCTTGCCCTTGATCATCTCTGATCTCAGTGACAGCAGCTGTGGATTTAACTGAGCCATATTTCATGTGAAATCTTAATTCTGACATTTTTTACCATGCATAATAACAAAGCATTTTGATTACTGTGATGAACTGCAGTAGCTTTATTGGTTTACTGTAGGGGAAAAATAACTTAACAAAACCCCCCCCAAGCCTTCTAGAGACACTAAACAAGGCACGGAAAAGGAACAGTAATTGCTCTGACCTTGTAAGAGCTTTCCTAAATACAGATGCCAGTTTGCAAAACCTAGAATTGCACCTTTCAGTTGCTTTTTTTTAACTTCTGTTTTACCTTTTTTTCTCCCCTTGTTAAACTTTTTTTTTTTTTCATTAGACTCTAGGAACACACAGTCTGATTCTAGAGCTAATTTGTAGTACATGCTTCTAGAATATATCTCTTCCTAAACGTTTTCTTAGTGATTTTGCATACTTTATTTGCTGACTTGCTGCCTTTTTAAAATGTTGAGCACTGTATTAGAGATTATGAGGAAATTAATGTCTGTGGGGGTGGTGAGACACTGGCACAGGTTTCCCTGAGCAGCTGTGGATAACCCAGCCCTGAAAGTGTCCAGGGCCAGGCTGGATGAGGTTCTGAGCAACCTGATCTGGCAAAAGATGTCCCTTAGTAGGTGTGTTAGAACTAGGTGGGTTTTAAGGTCCCTTCCCACCCAAATTACTCTGTGATTTATTCTTTGTTGTAAAAAAGAAACTTTGGGTAAATACAGTATTTTCTCATATATATAGAACATGTTGATTATGTGAAAATCATAAACTGAGGAGAATAACAAAGTTATCTTCCAAGTTCTCCTGACTACAGCAGTAATCAAGCCAGGCCTTCTTAAGGACACAGTACAATTACTGTTTCTACATACAAATTTTAATTGATGTTTTAATCATCAATATTTTGTTAAAGAGTAAAGGCATTTTTATGCTAGTATTTATGATGACATAATTCCCTCCTTTACCTGAAAGTAGTTAAAACTAACTGCAGCTGTAACTCCCCAGAAATCGGTTAAATAGGCTGTGCAGTAACTTGTCCTGGATATGAGATACTGAGTGAATTAAGGTAGCCTGGAGTCCAAAGTACCTCTTGCTAACATACCTTCCTCCCACCTAGTGAGACTGGCTTGGACTTTGGTGATCTTTGAAAACTTTTCGTGAAATGGAAACAACCAAGAGACGAAACTTAATAGTATCTGTGTATGCACATCAAACTCTCCCAAAGTAATTACTGAATTAAAGAATCACACATTAGGGCCCAAAAGAACCATTTGCACTAACACGGGTGAGGGTTTTAAAGACTTCTGAGCTTAGTTTGGATGAAATGATCAGTTCTGCTTCCAATGAAATACACCTGTCAGGTCAGATAATTGTGATTACAGGTTAAACTATTGCATATTTAATAGTAATGTTTCATTACTTAAAGAGCTGTTTAATTAAACAGCTAAGCACTGGCAGCTAAAGGCAGTATCTGTTGGCAAGTGTTCTCCCCTGTTACCCTGCTGAGTGAACCTTTCCCGACAGTGCAGTGGGATCTGGGAGCATCCTGCCACTGTCAGCCAGGCTGGACAGGCCCCTAGTCACCCATCTGTCCCCATCCCCACTGCTGCCCTGCTCCTCACCAGAGCACACATCTCACTCAAATGTCACTGCACGTAGGCACAGTACTCAAACTGTAACTGTCCAGCATGAAAATAAACTCCTCACAGGCCACGAGCACTTTGTAGAAAGTCCATTTTCATAGGAATTCCACATGAGTTGGGTATCCAGCTTCCATTAAAAATACCATTATGATTTAACTGCCTGAAAATCTCCATTCTGGAGGACTGTGATTTTTGAAATGAATTGTTATTTTCCTTCTGCTTCCCTGTTTACCTTGAGCAAGTTACCAAAAAACTAGAGTTTGCTACTGGATTTATACAGTACAGTAGATTTTGTGAATAATAGCAGTATTCTCTCATGAAGAAGTGGTATATTTTAATGGAATTCTTTTTTGGAACCAAGTACAACGTATTGCAATTGATATTTCTCTTGAAACATTTTGACGTTCTTGTGGCTGTATTTCTTTTTGATTGTGTAACAGTATAAAATTCAATAAAAGAGAGGGTTTGTTTCTAATTTGACATCTGTGATCTTTCTGTTCATCCCTTTTCTCTGTTGTAAAAGGTGGAGATGGCTTTAAAGTGAACTAAACCACTGTGCAGAGTAACAAACTCCTTGCAGGTTTCAGACCTTACTGCCTCCTATCAGAAACGTGGGCATCAAGCAGACATGGTCACTGTCCCAAAAACATCTATATATTTTATATTAAATCTAATATAAACATATAATATTTCTATGTAAGCTGAATCCCATTCACCTATCACATGCCGTTCTCCCACCTGAATTCAGCAGATCACGTGTGAACAAAAGAGGTCAAACATCCAATTTAACAAGTCGGACATGGGGATGGTGTAGATTTTCCTGGGGGAAGCCAAAGAGAGAGCAACAGCTACAGAACCAGAGGGGCAGAGAACATTTATGAAGCCTCTGACTAATCACACCAGGAATGCCCTTAGTAACAAAACACAAACTTGTCTGAATCCGTGGTCATGTCTCCAGGTGATTTCAGTTGCTGTTGGTACACTCAAATAACAAGAACTTGTGACTCCTGCTGACCTGTTAAATCAATGCCACTTCCTACTGCACAGATTAAAAAGCTTTTGCAAGGTTTGTGCTCGTTGGGAAGTCTGAAAGCAGGAGGCATGTGCCAGTAGAGTACGATCCTGTTAACAGCAATAGGTTTGTATATACTGAAGGTGGAATACGCTATTTAATAAAATACATTCATGATTTATTTTCATGCAAATCAAGTAAAACGTGATTTATTTTCATGTTTTCAACTTGAAAATGTGTTCTAATGCAATCATATAAGATATTAAAAAAAAGGCTTGTTTTGTGCCATATGTACCTGGAAACCCCATTATATCAGTGCAGGATAAATGCCTTTTAACTGGCAACTTATAAACTAGGAATTAATAGAGCAAATAAGATTTCATTCTTTTGTTTAGTGGTTGAATATGAAAGAGACAGTAACCAGCACACTCTTCCTTACATCATCTAATTTTTTTTTTTTTTTTTAGTTTGAAAGCATTAATGTACTAAAATGTACTAATGAATAATCTTAAGGAGCACTGAAAACACAGTTTATGAAGAGTAGAGTATTATTTAGTCTAAAAATTGGTACTGTATTTAATTTTATATACCACACAAGGGGAATTGTACAAAGAGACCCTGTTACTTGGTTTTATTCTTCTGCATTTTCATTCTTTACATTTTACCCAAACTTTCTGCAAGGGAAGACTTAACACACATTAACATGGGCACAACAGCCTCATCCTCACTACATCTTGCATCATGCAGCCCCATCTGCCTTAGGAAAAAATATCATTCCATATAGTGTTCCTTGAAACACCATCTCTGAGAAATCACCCTACTCACTGCATGCCTAAAATACAAAAACCAGAAAACACACTCGAGCTTTAGAAATTCAGCATCACTCCCAAGCCAGGTTCCTCTGCTCCTGTTAAATTAAGCAATAACTCCTATAACTAGACAGGGCTTGGCTTGAGCTGTATGTAATGATGTGTCAGTTGACTTACTTGTGCTTTGAATCCTTAAATCCATTGAGGGGGGAGTACATTATATCTGTTTTCTTAACAGAGCTGGCATTCTGTTCCAAAATCAGTACAATCTGTTGAAGTCAGGGTCACATACTGGATGAACGGGCTCACTGCCCTACGTCTCTTAACATGAATCCAAATGATAGATGAAAGTGTCTTTTGAGGAAAATGAAAAAAATGCAAACCAAACCCCAGCAGGTGCAGCGCTCCTCCCACAGCTCCTAAACCCTGTCCAGTACATAAACAACAGTTCTGCAAATACCTCTTTTCCTATAGTCAATGACATTGGCAACCAGTGGTGCTCACAGGCAACTAAGGTTCAGCCGATGGCCAACATCCTCCTCCTAATAAAGGCTGCTAAAGGTGGCATTCCAGCAACCTTTTGGGAAATACAACAAATACGGAAAGATGCTTGCATGCCTGAAGCACTGTGGGAGCTCCTGACATTGTAGGAGCTGACAGCTTGATGCGCCTCGCTGTAAGGAGCGACCTTTGGATCAATTAGTTGATGCTAATGGTGAACTGGAGAACATCACGGTACCGTAGCCAGCAGAATTCAACATTCATTTCGCAGTGCGTGATTATTTGAAAAAGCAAAATGTGAATTGTTAACCCGGTCGCTGGGAAAACTCCTGCAGGTTTAAATATCCCAAAGGCACCATGCAAGGCTCCATCCCATGCACATTCCATACCTTCCCTACACGCATTTTGTCACCCATTAAGGCTTCCCCTGCGCAGGGGGGAGCTCGCACCTGCCGAGCTCGCATCCCGTGGGTGCACAGGCACCCGGGCGCTCTCCTGCCGAGCCCGGACCGCTCCCGGCGCAGGTGCCGCTGTCCAGCCGCGCTCCCACGATCCGCAGCCAAGCCCCGACCGCAGCGGCGATCACCGCAACGCCGCCTTGAAACCCGAGCCCCGTCCCTAAATCCTCTGGGGACCCGCCCGAGGGCCTGCTGAGTCTGCCGGGCACCAGAACCGGCTCCCCCAGGACAGTGCCCACCTCCGCCCCGAGCGGTGCCCGCCGCCGGTGCCGCCGGTCCGTACTCACCGCGGCGCGGGGCTCTCCGACGCCGGCGCTGGTCCCGGCAGCCGCCT
>WEKY01001291.1:407293-421157 GCA_013390045.1 Picathartes gymnocephalus
CTCCGCGCCGCCGGCGAGGCCGCACCCGCCCACCCTACGTGCGGCACGGCAGCCGCGGCCCCCTCCCCGCCCGCCCCGCTGCCCCGGCCGCCTACGTGTGGCCGTGCATGCGGGGAGCGGGCGGCACGGCACGATATGACACGGCAGGGCAGGGAAGGGCAGGACACGGCAGCCCGCCGCTCGGGGGGCCGGCCGCCGGCTCATGCCTGCCTGCCGCGCTCGCCCAGGCGGAAACAGGGGCTTCCGCAGCCGTCGGGGTTTGGGGACAGCGCAGGGAGCTGGCAGTGGCCCCTCACCGGAGCGTGGCGGCGCGTCACGTCCCCATGGCCGCACAGCGCGGGCGCTCCGCGGGGCCGCAGGGCGCCCTTCCCAGGGGGAACCCGCTGTTCCCGAGCCCGTCGGGTCACGGCCCGCGAACTCGCTGCCGGGGGCGCCTGCGGGGACTGGGACGGGGAATGTGAAGCCTCGAGAGTATCCTCGGGATCTCTGGGGCTGTGGTACAGCGACGCCTGCCCCAGCGGAGTCGCCCGCCCGAACCCGCTCATCCCCGCGGGGTGCGCCGCGGGACTACCAAGGGATGCGCCGCTCGGAGAGGCTTTTACCCGTGAACCGAGCTCGCCCTTCAGGGCGGGGGCGAGAGGGACAGTGCCCAGGGCGGGCAGAGCGAGCGCCCGTCGACGACGGAGTCTCGCCACACACAGGGCGCCGGGGCTGGACAGCGGCGGGAGCGGAGAGGACCGGGGCAGCCCCGCTCCCTCACGGGCAGCCCCAGCCGCTCCTCCTGGCCCCTCCCTCACGGGCCGTGCGCAGGCGCGGGGGAGCTGCGCAGGCGCCGCGGGGCTGGTGTGGGGCGGGAACGCATGTGCGGAGCAGCCGCGGAGCGAGCGCGGGGCCGGCGGGATGAGCGCCGTGCCGGGGCTGAAGGAGGACTGCGAGGAGTTGCTCGGCGCCTTCCAGCAGGCCGACACCGTCCGCTTCGAGCGCTTCGCCGAGCTGTGGCGGGAGCGCCGCTTCTACACTGTCTTCTAGTGAGTGAGTGAGGGAGGTGGGAGGGAGGGGTGGCCGCCCCTCAGCCCAAGCCGCGCATTCCCCTCGCCAGGCCCGCAGCTCTCCCTGCTCAGCTTCCTCCCGGGGGACGGGCCGCCTTAAAGGCTGTGCAGGTGAGCCCTGTGCCCCCTCAGGCCTCACTCAGGGAGAGGCTAGCCTGGCTGGGGTCTGAGGAAGGCGAAGCATCGGTCCCTGTGTAATGATGGAAAGGAGTTTTTAGTTCGGTGTATTTTGTGGATTAGAAATGTGTGTGATTTGAGCGCTTGCTCCGCAGGCAGCTTGGTGTAATCCTCGTGAGATTTAAAAGTGTGATCGCAGGACATTGCATGTTTCATGTTGCATAGAATATCCTGAGTTGGCAGGAACCCACAGGGATCGTGGAGTCTTAACTCCTCGCTCTGCACAGCACACTCCAAGGGTCATACCCTGGGCTTGAGAGCCTTGTCCAAACTCTTGTTGAAGTCTGTCAGGTTGTGATTCTTGGGGTTGTCCAATGCAGAGCCAGTGGCTGGACGCAGTGATCCTTGCGGGTCCCTTCCAGCTGAGGACATTCAATGATTCTGTATCTTTAGTATATCTAAAGCTTGTTTCTGTATTATGGATTTCTCTGAAACCTGAAGCTTTATATTTACTTGCTTTAACATGCTGCTTTTTATTTTTTGTTTATTTGTTTGCTTTAGTGGTAGAATAAGAGCTTTGGAGAGGAATAAGCTCACAAAGAAGACTCTAGATCTGGCCCAGCAGTACTTCTTGCCCCCCTACTCCTTCCAGATCCGAGTTGGTGCTCTGTACCTTCTGTATGGGCTCTATAATGCCCAGCTTTGTCAGCCAAAACAAAAGGTAATTGATCCTGAGGTTTTATTCTCAGGAGATACTAGGCATAAGATACATGGTATACTGCTGTCTACTTTGTCATCATAAATGGTTAGGGCATTTCCTCTTGCTTTCTTAAAATAAAATACTTAAAACCAGATTGGAAGCTATTGGAAAAGGCAGGGACAGAGAATGTGCTCATCAGCTGTACAGTGAACCCCACTACAGCCTGAGTTATTCTTTAGAATTCCAACAGAATGGGGATTGACTGAATTATTTCCACTTCCTGTTAACCAGAAAAGGAATTCATAAATAGGTTGAGAGGGTGTGTGCCTGAATGACATCTCCCTTGCTGCTTTTAGGATAGGAGACCAGTATCTAAAGGAGTTACAAACTCAGTGCAAGGAGAAGTGGTTTGTTTAGGAACTTTGTGGTATATATTGTGTGCACATGCAAAATTGAGTCTAAATTCTTTAAATAACAAACTGAATTTGGAGTAGTCTACAATGATGCCATGATGTCTCATATTTTGACCTCAGAAAAATCAAAAACTTTTATGAAGATGAATTTTGGCAATTTTAAAGCCACTGCTGCATAGCAGCTGTAAGAGAGTACATGAGTTATTAGGAAAGTTAAGCAGAGGGAAAGTGAAGTGGGCAGAGTGGATGTGACAGGAGAGAAAGGAAGAAATAAGGGAGAGAGAGCATTTATGAGCATTTTAGTGGCAGCACAACCTTGTATGAGTATTGTTTCCTAATCTCTAGAGAATGGGAATCTCCCAGTTTTTCAAATGTCAGAAGGGACTTGTGTTCCATGTAACTGCCAAAGAAAGCTGCAGTGAGAAGATTTAACACAAGACTATAATAATCTTACGTGCGTAAAATGATGATAGTAATAACAAATATTACAGTGGGATCCTTTCTGCAGCTCTGTGATCGTGTGACATGCTATCCTCTGGACATCCAGGTGTTGTCTGTAGTCAGATCAGTTCATTTTTATTGTTGAAATATTGCTGTAACAGTATGTAACTCATTCGTTGCAGATCAGAATTGCCCTCAAGGATTGGCCTGAAATCCAGAAATTTCAGCAGGATCTGCTTGACTCCCAGCACTATGATGCAGCCTATATCTTTAGGAGACTACGACTTGCCAGAGCCTTCCATTTCACAGCAATGCCAAAGCTGGTGAGTTATTACATTAATGACTTACATTTTTAAATAAAATACCCTCATCTTTCAATGCCTAAGAGTTCAACAGCACTCGTGGTTAGCTCAGCCTTGAGGCTGTGTTGAAATGCAATATGTGTGACTTTACATTGGAAGGTGATGAAGAGCTTAGGATGTTTGAATGCTTCTCACGTGAAAATATTTTTTCAGTATCTAATGTTCCTAATAGATTGGAGATGTCTTACCAGCTGGGGAAATGAGTCTGGGTGCTGGATTAAATTCTTGACTGGAGAATAATTTGTGCAAACTGCTGACTTTTTGATACTGTTGTTGATGAAATGAATTTATGCCTTTCAGTATTTCCCATCTCCTGACGGATGGATATGCAGTAGGAATTCTCAGGAGGAGGTGCCATTTTAAGTTTTCTTTTAAGTTATAAATATTGTCTCTTCTGTTAGCTGAACTACAGAACTAAGAAGATGATTGAGGAAAATTATTTTAAAGAAGAATTTAAGGACCCGAGTAACAGAGTAAACAGCCTCATCACTAATGATGTATTGGAGGTACAGTAACTTTTAAACTACAGATTAATCAGTGTTTTGTTTTAATTCCTCTGTTATCCAAGAGCTGTAACTTCTCTAATCAGCACAGTCTTGTCCCTTATAAGTATCCTGTGGAATGCAGACTAAGATAATAGCCTGTAATTTTACCAGACACTCAGAAATGTGGCATTTAGTTTGGAAGAATTGTGGTACCTTTTTCAGTACTGAAACATGCTCTAATGTTTTGTGGTTTTGCCTCGGTAAGATGTAAAAGGGTGTAAATGGTTAATTGTCACTTAGAGGAAAATGGGGGGGAAAGCATGTTTGTTTTGGTATGCCTGCAGGTTGCAGCTGGAGGATTGATACTTCTGGTAATATGAATTTACTTATCTGCAAGTTCATAGCCTCCCCTCACTTTTATTTCTCCTTTCAAAACTTGGGGATTTTTATTATAAAAATAACCTTTTATAAAAAATTGAGTAATTCAAGCCAGGTAAAGGTTCTTATATTGCTCAGTATTGCTTACATCTTTCTTTGCAGGTGTTTTCATTTATTGCTGGCAAGTGTGTATCAGTAAAGTTGACTGCAGTGGTACAGAAATCTGTGAAGTAAAATGTTTCCTCCAAAGAGATGAAAATAAATTAGTGTATCAGAATGAAATCTGTGTGAACACTGGCCTTGAATAACCTTTTGAGTTTAAATAATACAGGATACTCTTTATTCTTTGATTATTTGATGGGTCGGTGCTAGGTAGCAGGATTTCTTGGCTCTCTGCAACTCAAATAATCTAACCAGAATCAGTTTCTAACATTCTTCCTCATCCAGAGGTCTCATTAGAATGGTTTCTGTAGCCCTGAGTTTGTACACTGAGGACTAATACTGCTTTACTTCTGAAATATCTTTTTTTCCCTGAAAGATACTTTTTTTTTTTTTTAATAATTTCAGGAACTGATGAATATTCACGAGCACTATCAGAAAATGAAATGTGTCATTTCAGCTAACAAATCCCAACCAGACAAGGCCCTGAGCTTGATAAAAGATGACTTTGTGGTTAATCTCAAAGACATAACCTTGGAACATCAGGAATGGCAACAGAACAGAGTGGTAGGTAGTACCAACCACTGTGCTGTGGCAACTTAGCAGGTTGGGTGAGCCTGTAAGAACTGGATTTCTTAGTGTGATTTCCTCTGAGCTGGTAAATTTCAGACTGAAGGAGAAGGAACTGTGACACTGAAGGCATGTTATGTGTAAAACCTGAGGCAGGGATGTGGTGTGGAGGACAGGACTTGTGTGTGGTCCTGCCTCTGGGATAGCACAGCTGGCTGCTGAGAGGTGAGCCCTGGAGGTCTGACCTCATGAAATACCTCTAACACGTTCCTGGATCAAAGACAGTGTAAGGTGGATGTAGAAAATGAGCGTGTGTGTAAATACTTGTCTTGTTTTTCACAGGTCTTTTATTTTAGCTTGTCTTGTATATGACAGATGTTTAAAGAAAAACGCTTTTCTTCCCCACAGAAATTATTCCGAAATACTAAAGAAACTGATGAAACAGAAAACAAAAAGAAAGAAGAGACCTTGCTAGAATCAGAGGTAAGGAAACTGAACTGCTTTTCTGTGTTGCACAAGCCGGATCTGTTCATTTTTTGACTTCAGGTCTCAGGCTGTGCAAACTTGATAGTGTCAAAATAAGTTCCAGGGACAGCTGGTGGGGCTGTTTGCTTGGTTTTAACTCGCATTGTTTTCTATTGAGCTGTGAGCATTTGCTGCTGCAACAGCTCTTTGATGATCTTAATAAAAATGATGATCTCTCAGGTAGGGAGGGAAAAGAGCTGTATTTTCTTGGCCAAACTCCTTTACACTTCCTTCTGGAGTTTCAAGTAAATGCAATATTAATTTTTTATGCTACAAAATTGTCTCATGTTGTCCTTGTCTGCTTATGTCAACTTTGAATTTGAGTAAGATGTGAACATTCAAATTTGATTTTCTTCCTCCTGGGCTTTGTAACAGTGAAGGCAACCAAAATTATGCTCTGTCTTTTTAATGAAATTTGAACTTTTTTTTTTTTCTTGAAGTACCATTTTTTTGGCATTGTAATTATGTAGAACTAATTATAGAGTTACAGCTGTAGTGAGATACTGCTCAAGTGATTGCCTGATGTAATATCTCATTTCAGTACTGGTATAATAGAATAAGAATCTCTTCTGACTGGACCCTTGTTTCTTTGCAGGGTTCTGAAAGAGCAAATGCCCTGGCCAGAATCAAATACAGGTCTTACTCTGCAGTTGTTGAGGTGAGTATGAAATTCAATACTGGGGATGTATTTATTTTTCAAGAACAGTTTTAAGTACCGGTTTATTGTAAATGTTAGGTCAGAAAGGAATGAGTTAAAACTGCACTCTGTAATTCAGTTTTTGAATATTCTTGTTTTCCTAACACAGTAGGAAAACCCAAAGCTCTTATTCTTGTTAGATTTATGGAACAATGCAGATAAGGCCTGTGCTTGGGGGATTTTCATTTACAGGATATCTTTTAATGTCTGCTCTCTGTTTAAGTAGATGGAATTTTAAGAAGATGTATAAAAATACCTGAGGGTTTAATTGCTCAGATTCCTTGAATCTTAGATACTGAATATTGGAAGATGCCTGTGAAAATGTAACTTGGGAGTTATAGTCAGTTGCAAGTTCTTGGAAACTTTGTTTCAATCGCTTCCCCTTTAAAAAAATATCGTCGGTATGTCTCTCTCTTAGCTATCCTAGGAGAAACATCTCAACTTTCTCTGTTTATTAAAAGCTCATATTGAAAAATGTGTCATTAAATGAAGCAGAGTTCTGGTTTTTATAACAGTCCACACTCATGAATGTTCAGTGATGTTTTCTAGGCACTTAAGCAAAGTATGATGGTAAGGAGGGTTCCTTTTCTGTAGGGCTGTTCAGCATGCTGTGGGTTGGTAGTAACAGAGAATGGATTGGGAAATAATGAATGCTTCATCATCTGCATGTTAGGTTATACACTTATTAAATCATAGAAGGGCATTGTCCTGTTAAAACTGAAGAACAGCAACTAGGGGGAATCCTCCTTTCCTCTTTTGCCTTCTCTCCCATCTCCACCCTGACATCAGATGGATGCTTTGGTCCCTGCTGGTTTGTCAAATGACCCTGAGCAAGATCTGACTGTAGAAGTTCAGCTTTTTTTTGTGTCATTCAGGTTTCCAAATCCAGGAGACATCGTCAAGTGCAGTTAGAATCCTCTGAACCAGGAACCAGTTGTGGGAAATCTCCAAGCCGAAGTAAAAAACCCAGCAGGAGACCACAGCCAGCAAGGAGAAGAGGTTCTTCAGAAGTCAGAGGTATTTCTCCATTGCATCCATCAGCCTGGGGAGATTGCAAAAGTTTATCCATTGCTTTGCTACGTGGGTTAAATTTTTCTGTTGATCAGCTGAACACACGGGAAATTACTTTTCCTAAGGAAATTCTCCTAGGAATTTAGTTGATAGAAGTTGCTCTGCTGTGTAAATTTTTTGTTTACTCCTTATTTGTTATAGGTTAAATGAAATTAAACAGCAAAATGGTTTTGAATTGTCTTTATTTTTTGAATTATCTTTATTTTGAAGACAAGGATTTAATTTCAAAGTTCCAAACTCTATTTTCAGACTTGCTTAGCCTCTGCTAGAAAAAAGTTACTGAGGAAATTAATCCCTCTTCTGAGATGAGCATTAGGCATTGTTGCCTTTGCTTGACTTTAGATGAAGTGGAGCAGTAAGAGCATTTTGAATTATCATTGAACTGAGTTGGTGATTAATTTGCTTTAAATTGGTAGTGTTAATTGTTACTGAAGGTTTTTTAGTGAGCCATATTGAATGTACTGTGAAAAGTTGGTTTGTCAACAGCATTTGACCAGAATCTCAGGAGAGCAGCAGTGAACAAGCTTTTTAACTGCTAGACGGGGGATGTAGAAGCAAAAAAAAAGCTGACAGTTTTTCCTCAAAATCTGTGTGCAGGTGAAATGCAAGTGGCAAAGGAAACTGTAACTCAGCATATCGGGATGCCAGTAATCACAGAAGAGGACTCGGATGAAGGAGGTACAATGATTGGAATTCCAGGAAACCAGTGACTTGTTTTTAAATCCCTCTGCTGTGTTTTCCTGAAACTAAAGCTGTTACTTTGGATCATGTCTTGCTGCCTTGCAAAAGCTAGATTTGATTTTAGCCTGCAGATTGTTGCATGAATATTGAAATTTTGAAATGCCACGGCAAAATCCCGAGAGTAATTTTTCCTACACAGATTTCATCATAGTGTGTTCAGAATTAAAATTGGTCCAGTTTAAAGGAGTCTCATTCTTCTGTAATACAAGTTTGTCTTGAGGAGTTCCATTGTGTAGGGAAAAGTTATTTTTTCGGTCACTCACCCACTTACAGAGGATGCCTGTTCTGGGAACTCTGTGAACTCAGGAAAGAATAGCCCTTGCTGCCCTCACCTTTGCTGAGGGCGCAGAGCAGGTTCCCCTCCAGCCTTACTTTGAGCTGGGCAGTGTTTCAGGGATTGAGCTCCAGTACAGCAATAGAATCCTCTGCTGTACTGGAAGTTGGCTGATACTGTTAGGAGAGGACTCTGCAAACTGCAGCAGAGCAGTGGATGGCTTTGCTGTCACTCAGGTTACTGGAAATAATGTAATTTTAATTGGAAAGCAATGGTAAAGCAGATTGCTCGAAGCTTACAGTGGAGCTGCTCTGCAGAAGAATCAAATGGAGCTGCTGGATGATACTGAGCTGCTCTGCAACTCAGAAGCTTCAGGGTGTCCTCTCAGCTGCTTGAGGAGAACATGGCACAGTATAAAGAATCTTTTGCAGTTAATTTACTATCCAAAATTGCATTTAATGTGGAAGGATATTTAATACAAAGGAGTGTAATAACTATTAAAATACATTTTTAGTGACACTGTACATTTATATTTGCTCTTTTTAGAAGCTCTTTTGAGCATCTTGTAGTACTGAAGTGAGACTACATTCTCTGGTCACTTTTATTTGTAGACAGTGGCAATTCATTCAATTTTAAATGGTCAGATTGAAGGTGCCATGGAGCATTTAGTATTGTACTTCGTTTATTTTTCCTTCACTTGTCCACTTGTGGTCAAAAAATTTCTTTCTAAATCAGGAACATTCTCCATTTTTCAGAATTTTCCAGTAAATTCTGCAGCATTAAAAATACTCATAAGCAGTCTCTTCAAATATTTTGTGAGTACTCCATTTGTCAAATTCACAGCAAAATCTGAAAGGTATTGGTGAGGAGCAGAAAGCTCTTAGGATGGAAAAAGTCCGGTATTCATCAATGGAATTTTAGTTGATACTTTGAATGATAGTGTGCTGCAGAAGTTAGAGAGATTTCTTGTCTTATTTTAAAAACATGGGGAGAGGGATTGGGAGGGGATCTCAAGAGCTCATCCAGTTAATTTCCTGTGTTGGATAGAGTTAATTCTACTTGAACAATTCCCATGAGGGAAGATGGATTTAAAAGCTTGTAAAAAGCCCTTCTCATTATTTCCTTTCAGAAGTATCTCTCCCCAAGAGGAGAAGACGACGTTAGAGGATCCAGTTGGAGAAGCACTAATGTTAATTTTAATAACAAAATGAAAATGTCAGAGGTAACACCGAGTGCTTGTTTTGGATACCTTTGAACATAAAAGAAGTGTCTGGGACCAGAACCACAGGTGATGCTGGAATGCTGGTAGTGACTGGGATACTTCAGCAGTCTGGTGGCGCAACACCTGGTGCCTTTATTCACCTGGTGAATGCTTCTTGGAGACCAAAGTTGCTGTGTCCTGGCTGAGATGGAAAGAGAAGACTCAGAAAATATTTGCCCCTATAAGACATATCTGTAACCCTAATCCTTTATCTCCTAATATAATGTTACTGACTGTTGAAAATTAGTACAATAAATTATTTTTCACGGTTGACTTGCTGCATTTCATGGTGTGTAAACTTCACTGCTTATCATGGTTTGATCCCACACATGTGGAAATGAACTTGCTGATAAGCTTTTTGTGCCCTGTCTCCAGCAGATCTAGAGTTATTGTGTATTCAAATGGATGTAAAGGGTGTTTATTAATTCTGCAGATAACCATAAGCTGTACACGGGCAGGACTGGAATTCAAAATGGTCTTCATGAATTGGAGGGGAGTGAAGGAGATGGGTGTGGAAATAAACATGGATTTCAGTACTGAGAAAGGCACAGCATGAGGAAATGTTTGCTTGGCAAGAGTGCAGCAGAAAAAGCAAATGGGCTGAGAGTCATCACCTGGAGCATTTTCTATAAGCCCTAAAACCAGTAGAATTTGTGTCACTCAGCCGTGGAAGGCTGTAGCCTTAAACATCCCCACCTGACCACAAAAATTTAAGAAGAATGTGGATAGTTACTCTCCTTGGAATTTCTCCAGTTGATCACAGCTATTCTTTCAAGAAAGGCCAAAGGAGTTGAAGTGTCCTTTTCTACAAGAAGAAATATAAAATAGAAATTTGAAAGATTTTGAATACAAAAGGAACCTAAATTGAATAAATTAGTTAGGTAGTATCTCTCAAAGGCCAGAGGAATTGAAATGCTCTTACTTAGAAGAAAACACATTTCTATGGAGCTATAAATGGGTTTACTATAAAAGGTTTCCATGTTAAATGTGTTGGTTGGCAAGGAGGAGTGGGCCCAAATGACAGAGGTGGAACACTGGAAAAGCTGATCATGGAAGTGCCAATGTTGCACTTGACCTTGTTAATGAGAAAAGAGGAAACACTTTGTTATAAAGCCAAACCTTACTGCACTGTAAACTGAACAGTCAAATACTCAGTTGAGTCACCAAAGTCTGTAGTCTAATCCAAAGGTCATTATTAGCCCAGATCTAATTATTATATCAAGAGAATACTTGTACACAGATTAAAAATCCCTGTAGTGGTAATACAGTGAAAGTCATCATACATGCCTTTAGTTTCTGCCCTTTTTTTCTTTTTATTGTTCACTTTTCCACTGCACTCTTTATCCTGAGGCTGGGCTTAGGCTGTGGAGGGAACATGCCTTAGATGTGGTCTTCTTAAAAGGACTTATCTATGGCTATAAACGTTTTGGAGGTATCATTTCTGTAAAGTTTGAGCAATTTGGTTTTATTTGGGTTTTGTGACAGTGATGATAGATGTGCTTTTCTGCTACCTGCACAAACCCTGCGTCTGTGCATTTCTTCTCCTAATTTTTAGTATGTACAAAAAACAGACAAAACCCCAAAGGGAAACTATTTCTGCTCAGTAACATATTTAAGGAACATGCTTAATACTCCTCCCTGCAGTGGCATTTTTTCATAACATGACCATCTCATTTGTCTCTCCTTATATCTTGGAACCATCCCAAGAGCCAAGTAAGGGGTGGAATTTGTCACAGTTTTTGATGTTCAGTGACATAGGTCCTCCCTGCTCTCCTCTGCAAATGATTTACAAAGCATGCAAAGGCTTGGCTAGGCACAAGGATGGGTATTTAACTAGTGGTTATTTTAATATTGTAATCATGGAAACAAATGTTCTGTAATTTGTTTATAAAATTACATAGATGTAAAATGGAAGTTATGATTAAGAATAAACTTAGAACTGCTGACTATATGCATGGCGATGCTTCAACACAGTAATCCTGAGAATTTAGAGGCAGCTGTAAGCAGAGTTTCACAATGCTGGTGTAATCTTTAAAAGAAAAAAATCTGATGGGCAATTACAGGCTTGGTGAAACAGGAGAGGGACTTCCTAAAATGTTTCATTGAAGCAAGCAGCTGTCATTGAAAAAAACCCACAACAATAATTCTGGACTTCCAAATTGCAATAGTAGAAGTAGACTTTCTGGGATCTAAATTCTCTCCTGGTTGTAGCCTGAGCTTCTGCAGTAGTTAAAGGCTGCAAGGAAATTTAATTTCTGTAATGCCGGCCTAACTTCCAGCTGTGCTGGTGGATAGGAGTGAGGCCATATGACAGTGTGTATCTGGATGTTACAGTTTCAGAAATAAATTAAATACATATGTTTTGGCTGAAGCCTCTCTGAGGTAGATACACAACTGTCTGTTCATCCAAAAGTAATCACCATTTTTTTGGCAAAGGCAAAAGATCCTCTTAGTGGAGGCTTCAGTCTGTGCTCAGTGTTTGCAAGGATAATGCAGGAGATGAAAAGCAAAATAAACTTAAAACAGCTACAGGTGACATCAGTTTACAGAATCATAGAATCCATTATCTTGGAAAAGACCTCTGAGATCACTGAGTCCAAGTTTTGACTGTTCACCACCTTGTCAACCACAGCATGGCACTGAGTGCCGTGTCCAGTCTTTTCTTAACACCTGGAAACGGTTAAAGACATTTTACAATATATTTTTTATTCTTATTATTAAAGCAACCAACAAGGTCTAATTAAGTCAAAGTAAGTGCAAAGGGCTGGACAAATTAAGCTGAAATACCAGCTTGGGAATGCTCCTGGAAGCAGCTGTGCTCAATCTGGAGGTTTTTGCAACCTTCAAATTGAAGTTGAAACACCAATATGGGAATGATGTGAAAAAATTCCAAGTGCCGTGGATGACAGTGGAGATCTGTGTGTGTATAGTTTGGTGTCGATGTAGGTATCACCTCTAGAATAACTGGAGAATCCTACAAAATGGATATTGCTTTTTGTTATATGGCCAAATTGTTAACTGTGAAATTCTCTTATTACATAAATTCATGTTGCCACAAATTGCACATCTCTACTGTAGTGAACATGGAGAACAATTTAATTAATCATCATCTGCATAAAGACACATTACAAGGCTGGAGAGGCTGTTTCATTCACTCGAAACCCTTTCTTTTTCAGACTAAAATCAAAAGCAGTCTGCTTTCTTTTTGTTGCCTTTTTTTCCTTAGGATTCTAAAGGTAAATCTGATCCTACAGGACTAAAAGATACTTTGAGGTTTATTTGAGTGTTATCCTTACATATCTTATGTAACAGGACCCTATGCAGAGTGTTTGTATTCTCTCATGACACATGTTTAGCAGGTTTCTTCAAATGACACTAATATTTTGTCCCTTTTTTTCTGGAGTGTTTCATTTTGAAGTTAATTCTACATCTGGAGTTGCCTGTTTAGATATTACAGAGCTTGCTTTGTGGCTTCCTCAGCCCATTTTCATCTTGGTCCTCAAATCTGGGCACCTGATTAATCCAGATGATGGAGTATTTTCCTCCTCCACCTGTGTACAGCCCAGCACTTGGAAATGACACTGCAGGAAACCTCATCAGCTACACGGGATTGAAAAATATGCTAAGCTCTGACTTGCTCCTAGCACTTAGGACTTAGAATTGTAGAATATCCTGAGCTGGATGGGACCTACAACAATCACTGAAGTCCAACTCCTGGCCCAGCACTGGACCCAAGAGTCACACCATGTGCTTGAGAGAACTGTCCAAATGCTTACTGAGCTCTGTCAGGCTTGGTGCTGTGGTCACTTCCCTGGGGAGCCTGTTCAGTGCCCAGCCACCCTCTGGGGGAAGAACCTTTTCCTGATATCCAACCTAAACCTCCCCTGATACCATTCAGGCTGTCCTCCCATGTCCCGTCACTGGTCACCAGAGAAGAAATCAGTGCCTGCCCCTCCTCTTCCCCTCTTGAGGAAGTTGTAGACTGTGATAAGGTCTCCCCTCAGTCTCCTCCAAGCTGAACAGACCAATGGCTTCACCTCTGGGCCCATCACCATTTTTGTAGCCCCTGGGTCGGTGTTATCTCTGCAGAGATGTAGAGATAGGAACAATCAAAGCAACATTATCTTCCAGCAGCTTGAGCTTTCTGTAACAGACACCAAACTGCTTCCTCTTTAGTCACAGCAATGTAAAGCTGGATGTGGGAAATGAGGCGGGACATAAGAGCCACCCCTCAGCTGCTAAGGGTTATTGGACATGGGGAGCAACTTGTTTCTTTCTTACAAGAGATTTATGGGTTTGAAAAGTGAGGTAGCAATCAAATCCGAGGGACAGGCTCAGTGCACCCTGCTGAGCAGCTGACTCTGACACGGGGCTGCGAGTTGTCGATGTCCATCCCGGTGGGGGTTGCCTGTTGTATTTCACACGTGCTACCAACCGGCCAGTCCAGCCCTGAGGACCCGTGAGAAGACACGGTACAACGTTTTGGAGGACGCAGCGAAGCCCTTACCCTCCCCAGGCCGCATTTTGGGGTGAAATGTGGCAGAGCCCCGGCGCCGGCGCGGCCCCGGGAGAGGCAGCGCTGCTCCCTCCCGCAGCCCCGCGGGACCCCGCGGCCGCGCCC